>OX578139.1:140451493-140618993 GCA_951213105.1 Amaurobius ferox
CGCCCAGACAAGACATTAATGTTTTTCTTATTCATATCTAGAGGCAACACCAGAGATCGGGATCCCAAATTAGCTTTGAAACCGGTTTCGAACCTATAAAATCAGCGTGTTTGTCGTCCTCCACCCTACACTTTCACTTTACTATCACTTTCGAGAATGATTTCTTATTTTCGTACGTTACATAGTAGCATACGCAAGAAAAACATTTATGTGCTCAAAAACTTCAGTACTATTTCTGATATATTTATATGTAATGGTTTACAAAAAAAAGTCCAGTTGTCGGAAATATCAAAGATGAACTAAGAGCCTTTATAAAGCTTTTTTTAGACTAATTCTAAAAAAAAAAGTTGTATGTCTTTTCGGTTCATCTACAAATTGCCAGTCATCTTACAAATTTTACATTGTTGATCAACCAAGATAAATAGCTTGCGAGTTTATGGGTTATATCGGGGTTGGTTGGTTTAAACCGCAGTGGTTTAAACTGCTTTTTAAAACCATTTTATCGGTTGAATTGAAATCATAATTTTTCGTGCTTGTTCCATAGTTTTAAACCATATTAAAACGCGGTTTTTTCCAGCCGTGGTTGTTAGAAAAAAAATTTATTTTCTTGGATTTGGCAACATGCAGGAAGAGCATGATGAAACTATTTCCTGTATTTGAGAAACATGCGACTGCCTAGATCCACTGAGAACAAAAATGGATACATTGTTGGTATAGTGGCTATATATCACGTTCTCGATGAAGTAAAGTTACTGACAACTGGATCCATTTCTTGAATACAAACATCCACATTTGTTTCCGACATCTTGAAACACAAAATTAGCATTTTATATGAGATTTCTAAATTTTATTCAAACGCCTCGTATGGGGAATACCTCCATAGAAATTAATTTCTCTTAAAAACGTTCTCCATACAAAATTTCATATTTTTTTTTAAAGTTTCCTTGCACTTCGGTCATTTGTATATCTCCTATAGAATTATCCAATCACATCCATGAAAATGCATGGTGATGTTAACACACAATGAAGACAAAATACATTAGTTGGAATAGATACCATTATGACCAACAAAATATTAGCGACCAACACTCCATAATATGACGTAGGTACAAATTCCGCATTTTTATCATGACGTTCTTTTCTTATTGGTCATGCTGCTAGACAGTGAGTGAGTATTAAATATTAAAAACGCGCGTAAATACATAAAAAACTGTAATATGCGTAAGTAATATTCCTTGTTTAATGTTAACTTTAAAAACAAATTTGGATTATTTTTTTCACATATTGCCCCTCATTCACCAAACACATTATTTTAATAAAAAACTACTGGTTCTTACACCTGTGTTGATTATATTTATAAAACAACACCGTTAGAGATAAGCTCATATAATTACTCTTAAGAGATTTTTTTAAACAATTTGTTGACATTGCTTGTAACGTTTTGAATGCCCTTCAGCATATAACATTAGTTATTTCTAGTTTCTCATAACTTTGTCTGTTAATTTAGTTTTTTTATGGCATTAATTATAACTTTTTATATAATTTCCTTATATCTTTATATAAATCTTTATATTTATTTCCTTTGATAACTTAATTGATAGCTTAATTCAAAACATGCAAAATTTCTTACTAACTTATAACTTAATCCAAAACTTCATTACTTACAATCTTAAATTTTATTCTAAACGTGTGTACTTTCCAACTTAATTCATAACCCAGTTAATATTTATTTCATATCATCATCGTATTGCATATAAATTTAGCGCGAAAATTTACTTATAACTCCGTTGCTCTTTTACGTTTCGCACATCTACTTTCGTGTTTAAATACAGAGTGTCCTAACAGATGTGCAAAGCTAATTGAACAAGAAAATCAATGCGCACTTAACAATTTTAACTCCATAATAAAGCAAGCTGTTTAAACACAATGCGTGGTGCAGGTAATTAAGTTATTAGCCTAGTGGGGCGGATGCAGTTGAACGTAACTACCTTGTGGTTGCTGTTTTAGCTCCATTTTGTTAGATTTGCTCTGTTATTAGATTGGTAACTTTAGAACTTAAATATGCAGATGCTGTTTAACACTGTTATTGAAATTTCTGCTCGATTTCATAAGTGGTTTCACAAGAATTAATTAATGGTTTGAATATATTTTAAGTGTGGCGCTGAGCGTAAAATGGTGTGCAGGAAAGAAGTAGTTAAAGAATAACCAATGCATTACACATGATTTAAATAAAATGTGACAATAGATATGACATGATTAAAAATACGATGCTCCGTGTTCTATTTTAGAACTAACATGAGTGGTTCCTGGTATACTTTAGTGGTTCCCAACCTTTTCTGCTATCGAAAGACAGTCTGAATCCATGACCCATAAAATATACAGGGTGTCCGAAAAAGTCCTTTAAAGCCCACAACAAACAATAAACGCCCACAATATTTTACCACCCGCAATTCTTTACAGCCTTCAAATGTATATATATATATATATATATATATATATATATATATATATATATATATATATATATATATATAAGAGTGTCCGAATTGGTAAAATGTTGTGGGCGTTAAAGGACGTTTTCGGACAAGCAGTACAATCTATCGAAATAATTAAGATAACTACTCTGTGGTGGTGAACCAATATAACAGAATGTGACAAGAGTTGCCAACAGTTGAATAAACATTTTAGCTAGAATTATAACAAAAGGGCTAAATTTTAAGGATAGCCTTTTTAAGTAGCAAACATCCATTTTATGGCTAGATTTAGAAATTTTTGATGCGTGTTCCAAAAATAGGCTAAATGTAATCATGGATATATATATATGTATAAGTTGGCAAGCTTGGTATTCCCTGATGCAAATTTTTTAGTGTGGATTTGATTTTATAGTTTGAAACACCGATTACGAGAGTATTTCAAATTAAGTTAATACTTGGTAGAATCAAAATAGTTAAAAAATTATGTAACAAACCTTAACACTTAAAATTATATGATCGTGGCTTTTAAAAGTCCCATTCGACTCAAATTAGGGTCGTGACCCGGGGAAAGGAATTCAATGAAATACAATAGGCAACCGATGTAGGTTGTTACACTGAGTATTTCAAATTAAACTTTAAAATACTTCCGTATGGGGTCGAGATTTCAAATTTAGTTAATATTGAGCTAGTAATAAAGTTGTCTAAATATATTTTAGCAAACATGCCTTAATATCAAAAGGAAAATAATTTATAAATGTTTACCGAATTCTTTATTACTACTACCTATTATTCAATTTACTAATGTCAGTACTATTGCTATTATAGTAGCTAGAAAATAGGAGTTTTCGGCCAGATAGAGGGTGATGAGAAGCTCCGTCTCCCCTCCTGTTTCTCTCTTACCAATTCTGCCTCTCTTTCTGGGAATAGATAGATTTACATCGGTTTCTTAAAAATGGTTTGACATTCTTCGAAAATAAAACTAAATTATAACTGTGTCGACAAAATATATAACTTAGTCATTTTATGGGTATCGTATTTTTTTAGCGATACAAATCTAATATTTTACAGGACCTAGTAAATTAATCATAGAATTCATTATTGATAAAGTATTACTCATATTTTTAAATCGAGCATACTTTTATTGTAAATAAATGTTTAATTCATATGAATTTTTCGAAGCAATAACAAATATTCTTAAATACATTTAATATAAAATGTATATCACATGCTAGTAAAAATAGTAACGTTTTAACCACATAAGATATTTAAAGTGGTACGATGCCATTATAAAACAAACTTTAGCTTTTTAAATGTTTCTGATAGAACATGCCAGGATATAAAATGGTAAAATCTACCAAATACATCCCCAACCCTTACGGGGCACCTTACAAGTTTATCGATAACGAAAAGCATGCCACCAACTTTCTAACTTCTGCATGGTTTTGTATGCAAGTCCTCTTGTAGCCATGAAGGATCAAACTTTATTATTCCAAGCCCTTTGTGTATATTTCGATAGCCGACAACACCAGAACCGAATTATGCAGTAAAGGCAATCGATTCTTATCATGCGCTCTGTCTTAAGCATTATTTTCTCCTTGCGTTTTATCTTACGTAGTCGAATGGGTATTGTGGAAAAGGAAAAAGAACGAAGGAAAAAATAGAATTATTTTAAAATGCATTGAAAAGAATTTTCAAAAATTGAAAAAGAAAAACCATTTTCTGTGCTCAAGTGGGTATAGTATGTATTTCAAATCATATTATTGAAAACGTGCATTCAACGAAGGTTTGTTATTCAAATTACATAGTGTATCTCTAAATTTGGAACGGAGCACTTTACAAGTTTACAAGCACCTTATAACAAAGATCCATTTGATTCCTTCTTTTCCGTGTTTGCGAAAATATATGCAGCTGAGGTGTTGCCACACTGACGCTGAAAGTTCTAAGAGCCAGGACCACAGATAGTAAGTTTAATTCAGAGGAAAACTAGACATTATTATGAATTGAGAGCTTTTTTAAATTTTTCAGCATTTTCTTAGCACAGGGCGCTAAAAAGGCGTATATAATATCCAAAGAATCCCGCAAGAAATTTTCATGTTTAAAATTTGAGCTTTGGTAGTTACGAAATTCATGTCCTTATTTCTTCATATATGTTCTCTTGATATATTTCGTATGCTATTGATTGATCCTCTACTTCTAAATTTCTCTTAATCCTTCGAAAAACATGTATGGGCTTGTTTTCTGACGGTGAAATGTAATGGCTGTCTATGATTAAACAAATGTACTTGAATTTTAAAATTCGTTCATAACAAGTTTAAAACATGCAGATAACTACTTATAGTCCTTAACATCTACTCTTTAAACGCACGGATAACTGCATATTATTTACAGAACTATATTCATAATGTCATTTTTTATCATTTTTAACTTTGTGCTGCTGAAGTAATATTGTAAAAGTTCTCACCAAAAACACAGACTGTAAGGAAATATGAAAATGAAATTCGAAAATATTTTTTACAGATTGCTTTTATTTAATAATCATCAATTTAAAAATCGATTTCTAATAATATTGAAAAAGTGCACATTTACCATGCAAAACGCAAAAAGAAGAAGAAAAAATATTAAATAAGCGTTACATTTTCAGCAGTAACTTCCTATGAATACACTAATGTAAATGAACCATGGAATATAATCATCGGACTATTCAATTTCTATGGATAAAATAGGGTCTGACACTGGCAGCCATAAAAAAGAAGAAAAAATCGTTGGGGTAGCCGAACTAGGAAAGTTTTGATTGTTCAAGGTCATGTGTGGTGTTGACGGAAAACGTTTTAATTTAACGGTACTGGTGATTGATAGGGTCAGAGCCCGATAGAAGAGGGAGGGTGACTTTGTTCCTGGCTCTCATGGGGCTTTAAAAACACATGTGGGTCTGTCATATTGATCGGTGGATGGAGTTGAGAAATCCATTGGCTTGATTTAATTAAAGTGTCCTTTATAATACTGGCTTAATTACAGTTATATTATTGAAACATGAAGGTTTCACTAAGATAAAGTTACCCATTTTTTGTAGGGAGACAGTTCTTTAAAAGGGTGGGGGTTATAACCTAACGCCACAATTTGTAGTTTGTTCTCACCTTTCACTAGAAAAATATTTTTAAAGGGGAATATTAAGTGAATTGTACGAATAATATGATGTTATGCCTTATTAAATTTTTGTGCTTAATACATTTATAATAATATGTTTTTATGTTTTATGACACAAATCTATTAATAAAATGTTATATATATATATATATATATACATATATATATATATATATATATATATATATATATATATATATATATATATACATATACATATATATATATATATATATATATATATATATATATATATATATATAACTATATATATATAGTGTCCAGTGCTATCGGTGTCCAATGGCTATTTCCTCAACCGTTAGTCACAGAGATAAATTTCCAATTGTTAAAATGTTTTAGATTTTAAAATCTATTATCTTAGAAATAGTTTAAATCAATAAATATATTTCTGAAAGAAATACGAAATATAAATTTTTATACGGTCCCCCAGTTCTACCAATTATATTTAGGAAAATCACCCTCATACAATTTCATGCAAAATAAAAAAATAGCTTCCTTTTACGACCAAAATTCACCGAGTTATGAAGCATTAAACTTTATGACTTAAGTCGCTTTTCCACGTATAAAAATGTCCCGTTTCAGGCAAGCAACCAATCAGGGACGTACTGACCATTTCTCAGTACAAAAAGTGCTCCAACTTTAAACAGCTATAAAACGGTCAATTTTGGTCGTAAAAGGATGTTTTTTTTTATTTTGCATAAAATTGTATGAGGATGATTTTCTTAAATATAATTGCTAGAACCGGGGGGACTGTATAAAAATTTATATGTCGTATTTCTTTCAGAAATGCATTTTTTGATTTAAACTGTTTCTAAGATAATAGATTTTAAAATTTAAAACGTTTTTGCAATTGAAAGTGCATCTCTGTGACTAACTGTTGAGGAAATAGCCATTGGACACCGATAGCACTGGACACCATGTACACACACATATATATATATATATATATATATATATATATATATATATATATATAAGAAAACATAATGTGATGTTCGAATAATAAAGTTTAATAATTTTCGTAAAAAAATAAAATTCAACTCTAATAGTAAATCTAATAACAGAAAAATAAATAGTTTTGAAGGATATAAGAAGAATATTACAATTAAATAATTAAATTTTTAAATTGAATATTTAAATAATTCATTTCTCATTTTTCAAAGATTATTTAATATTGGAAATCTGTAAAATATTTTAATCACGTTAAAGAGTAAAAATACAAATAAATCACAAAATATTTTCATAATATCCAGTAAAGCACAACTTCGGTCACATACTTACAAACAATTATATAAGATACTAGTACATTAAAAAATATAATACAGCATTATAAACTCATATTTTAAAGTGAATATAACTAAAATGTGACTCATGAAGTAACACAACAGACAATTTTGCATACTAAAAAATATAAATATAATTCATATTTATAATAAAACTGCATTATCATGGATAACTTTGAACTTCTCTTAAGAGTTCACGTTTTTAATCAAGGCACAATCATAATTTCTCACAAAATAAAATTTCCTTCGTATCTCTTTCTCTAGGAATCCATTTAAATGTTTTCATAGCATCCATTTAAGTTCATATCTTCGCATAGATTCAAGTAAATTTCTTTCCTCGTGCACATTAAAAAATCCATTAAAAAGTTTTCACTCTGAATGAAATTAAAAGCCAGCTACTTTTACCATTTTTATTTTTAGATCATTTCAGACACAAATCTTATGGTTTTCAAAGGACATGTCATAACCTCCTGAACATACTCAAAAATTACATTTAAAGAATAGTTTCTCTATAAATATTCACTAATGCTGCTTCTTGGGAAACTGGCTTCAATTAAATGGAAACATTTTTCAATTCAGTGAATTTCTGACAGTTTTATTTCGAACATATTTGGCCAATTTTATTACATATTTTGACATACAAGAAATATCAAATTTGATACACATTATTTTTATCGATACCACGTTATCTATATCGATAGTTATTGATTAGAATAATTACGTCATTTTCAAAACGTGTTTTTTATTTCTTTTTTTCTCTTTTTCATCTCACATCTATATGATGCAAAAGACTTATCCAAAACGTCTCCACTCGCTTCTTAAAGCCTCATTGGTGGCTGGAAGCTACAGTCCTTTGTATTTTGCAATGTAAATTAACTGTTAAAGTAAGTTGCAATGTAAGTTAACTGTTAAAATTAACTGCTAAAGTTATACACAAAAGCACGAGTTTCTCCGTTGAACCTAAAGACAATCACTCTAAGGGCCCATGCCAACATAGTCAGAAAGAATAGACCAAAGTTCTGTGTATAGCCAAGAAGTTGCAGTTTTGTCTATTATCCTAGAGTTACCACTTTTAAACGATTTTCAGGACATTCCATCCGCAGGGCATAATGTCATTGATCAGTCTGCGTAGTTATAATCCACTCCTGCTTGTTAATGGCTGCACCATTTTATCCAGGCAAATTTAGAGTGAATCCGTTACAGTAAGCACTTAAGCACTTTGGTAGTTGAATTAACAGTCCCTATCCATAGCCTTCAATGATTTAATAAATTATTCCAATCTACATTACATGACATATTGCAGGGAATTCCAAAATTGAGTACAAGTACACAAGCCGCGATTAAGTAATTTGCTTTTATAGATATATTTCTATCGTTTATATACTGTCTACGTTATGTGTGACATCACATGAAAACGATCTATAGACAGTTTAATAAAGATAAGCTAGTTTCACCCAGTATTAATTTCACAATATTTCACACGGTTTTTATGTTAATGCTTCTTGTCACTTACAGATTGCCGATAGAATGAACAACAAAGTTTTGTGTGCAGATTGCAACTTGGTTATAATGGGCATCAGTAGCTCAAGAACGGCAAAAGTAGCAAACTGAAACAACGGCTGCAGATGAAATGGAAAAATAGATTATATAAATTTGCAATTGACAAGGAAAATGTACTTCATTATTATGTGTCTCACTTTTTCTCGTTAGCAATTTTTATCGGTGAAATCCCGTGGTACTAATTCTAGAATGTACAATGCATTTTGTTTCGTTATGGATTATGGATTCATATATTTGTTTTAATTATTTTTAAAATGTGCGTCCTAAATGTTTGTCGTCATATGTTCACTTCTCAAATCCACCTTTTGCATTAATGATTTTATGTTTGCAAAATCAACGTGTATACATAATACATGATAATGCAAAAAAGCTCATTTTTGCTCTTGATGTTTACACGATCGATCTTACCTTTCTGTAAGTATTTCCCACGACAGCTTGTGATTTATATTTAAAATCCACCAAATGCTTCAATGGTTTTCTTTTTAACCACATATTCTCCAGAATTGCTTCCACCAAAAAACGCTGTTATATTTTTATATTCAACAGAATAAAACATTTAGGCTTAATCTCCTGGTCTGAAACATTTACAATTACTTAAATACATTGAATAATCGTCTACATTTGCATAATTAAAATGAAGGAGATTAGAGACTGCTTTCTTTTCGGAGCACTTCCGGAGACCAAGGAAGTAGCAAATGGATTTTGCAAAAGGAGGCGGAAGAAGCAAAGGGGCGGGAGGACGGGAAATGAGGAGTTTTCGCTTAGAAAACCCACGTGCACAATTTAAAGAGATCACGGTCAATGATAGTGTTTAATTTCCGTCAGAGGACGAATCTAATCAGTATGTTATGGATTTTTTTTCTTGCATCAAAATTTAAAAATGGCGCCTGAGTAAATTGCTTGATCCCCCCTAGAACGTAAGGCGATGATAGTTTTTAGAAGAAATTCTTCTTCAGTTTATAAACTAAAAAAAAAAATCATTTTTCCTAGGACGCTTTTGCGACATTTTAGAGGCCTTTAAAAAAATGGAGAGGTATTAATGGAAAAATTTTATGTGAAAATAACGCTCTGAAAAGCTTTCGGTAGTTAAATTGAAAATGCTTTTATAACATTTCATTGAAAATTTCGAGTGCGTTTAAGATAAAGGTTTATAAAAAAAAAACTTTGATTACACTTAATATGACAATTTAAAATATTCCGTAAGTTGTAAACGTACCCCATTCAAAGTATTTTCCTAATAATTCATAATGATTTCACACTGTCACATGAATAATTCCATTCTATATTTTCTCGTTGTTCTCTCTAATTTATTTTTCTTTTAGTAATACTATTACAACATCATTACTTTTGAAATATTTTGTTCCTTTATTTAAAAGCAAAGTCTTACGTATTAAATTTATTGCAATAATTGCATTAAAGTTTTTATCTATATTTAAATGTTTTAGTTGTGTAAGTTGGATAATTTTCAGATACATTTTAGATATTTAATTTTCAGATACATTTTGTCTTCGATTTATCGAAATGTTTCTATTTTTCATCAATTTTAAGTTTTTTGAATAATTTAGACTAACAATGACTACATGTATCTTTATTAAAACCAGTTTAAATGAATTATTGATAAATTGAAACATCTTCTAAGCAATCTGCTACGTTTTGCTGAAAAAAAACAATGATTTTCCACAAATAAACAATAGAATTAACAGAGTAAACCACGGGCCGCTATGAAGAATGCATAAGGTTTCGAACAATAGTTTTAAAAATACATGATATGATCAATGAATTTTTAATCAAGAATATTAAATATATAATTAACTTAAAGACTAAAATATAAATGCATCAATAATTACATCTTTCCTATGTTCGGTATGGTCGCCTCGTACTATCTATTTTGGCTAATTTATAGATTTAATGCTTTGACGTTGATTACTTGGTATTAGTTATGAACCCTGCTTTCTAATATATATAACGGATGACACTATCACCCATAGCAACCACAAAATGAAAGGAAGCGAAATGTGGAAAATTAGAATAAGCGCGGGATACAGTAAGAAGAGGTGTGCGTATGCAAATTTTTCTTTTCCACGCATGTTCGTCATATGATAGCGCTGATAAGAGATTTAAAGGATTTAGAACATGAGTCGTCTGTGGGGCAGGAGTGAATAAGGGTTTTATTATTGTATTTTTTATTATTGTACTTTCACTCCTAAATTTTTATTACATATGTTCATAAAAATATAATTTTTATCATATCGCCCGATATACCGTGCCATATTTCCCGGCAAGCGCGGTATAACGAGGAGCTAATGTATATTCATGGGTCTGTTCTGTACGCATTTAGCTTATCTTTTTAATATTTTAGTATTTTCTAAATAAAATATTATGTTCAACAAACTGCTGTTAATACTCACTCAGATCTGACAAAATACATTTACCTCTAAAAGTACATGTTGCGAATTAAAAACCCGCTCAAACATTCATAATCGCAATATACACTGTCTTATCTAATGATTGCAGTATGACATAGATCTGGTCAGGATATGCTCTACCTACACTGTAAGAAATCATCACTTGAAACTTCTTCATTTGAAAGAAAAAAACGTAAACACAGGCATACTGCCCATGGGTATTTTCCGTCAACTGCTAGCGGTACCTGTGATCAAACATTTGCTTTCATTTCACTTTTCTGATGGTGGAATTCAGTGATGGATTAGAATCCAGTGTACGTTTGGATAGACCTGCATATGCATACGTGTTCACAGTGTCGAAAGCCCAGGCCGACCAGCTCATCCTAGGACATGGAGCAGTCAATTGGACGGCCGGGAAAAACGTGCTCTTAGTGTATCAGAATCCATTTTAAATTTTATATCCTAGTAAAAAAAATCCGTTTAGACTAAAATAACAATAGACCCTTAAATATTCAATTGCTATTCAATCCGAAGCCTACAATCACTATCGGAGATGTTTAGTTAAATTCTTTAACATTCCAAGCATTCTTCTTCTAATCATTCTTTAACATTCTAAACATTCTTCAACTTATATGGCATCTGGGTGCATAGTTTCACAGAGTGAAATTTATAAAAATTCATATTCGTTTCAATGAATGAAAGTTAATAAAACTGATTCTCAGTATTCTCTCTATTACATGCAAATTTATTGTAAGTAACTGCGATTTTGAAATTGGGGAAGGGAACTAACATAAATTCCCACAATTAAACAAAAATAAATATTCAATATTTTTCTGCGAAGAAGCTGCATAACTGAATATGAATAAAAGAGAAAATGTATTTTTAATAGAATTTTGGGAATATGTGGGAGGTTATAATATTTTCTTCGAGAATCCATTGCATAGGACTTTAAAATATCTTAAAAATAGAGAAAGAAAAGATAGCTTTTAATTTCCGTCAGATTAGAAACTGTGTGACGGGGAGAATTTTTAATACTATATGCAAAAAAAGAAAAACTGAAAACTTTTAGAACACTTAAATGCTTTCACAAGGGAAAAAATAATTACATTTTTATTTTTCTGGGTAATTATGGTTATGCATTGATTATAAACGTAGGAATTAGAAAAAAAAATAAAAATATTTATGTTATTTCTTCCATGGGGAGAAATTCTTCTATTAATAATTTTAAACTAAAAAAATCTGATGTGGGCAGCACATGACTTTCCTTATATAATGCAATGAATTTACTACTTTTACAGTTAAAAAAAATAGATTATTTTTATAGTAGTTATTTATATACTTTCCACGATATTGAATTTTCGTCAATGAGTCGTCATTTCCGTCATGTCGTCATTGATTTAGCGTCATTTTAATCCATTTGGCGAGTTTTTCGTTAATTTAGCTACATTTAAAAAAACCGCCAAGTTGGCAACATACCACCAAATTCGTCGTCAAAATCTCGCCAAGCGTTATGGACGAAGAAATAAGTTATTCTTTTAGCGGATAAATGACTATTGGCGTTCAAATAAAAAAGTATTACTCAAAGTACCTTTTTTCGTGAATGGAACGAGCTAGATCCATTTACTTCGTTAATATGCATTTTTTTACAGAAAAGTATTGTTTAATATAATAAGCTCACTATGTAATCACGAAAATAATTTTAAGTATTGAATTTTTTATTGAACATAGATGTTTCCTAGCATTAGTCAACATGAGATAAAACTTTTGTTTTATATGAAACTAGCAGCTATTACCCGGCGTTGCTCGGGATTTACCATGCAAAACTGTGATAAATGTTACACCGGGACATATAGGGCCTTGAATCTTATACATTGTTTTTTCACTATGAAAGAATCCATTGCATTATGTAAGAAAAAAAAATCATTGCATTATATAAGTCGTAGCTGCATATGTAAGAATCTTCCTCATAAAATGCTGACAATTTAATAACCTTTTTTAACACTTTACAACATAGTTGGAAAATGTTTATGACTTTGTTCATTCTGTTTGTCCGTCTGTCCGTTAGTCTGTCTGTCTGTTATATGAAGGGATCACATGACCCACTTCAAAATAAAATATGGCATCCATCTTGTGTCAAAATCGTGATTTTTAAAGTTATTTTTAATTCATATTTAGTGCCGCATCCGTCCTAAAACCCCTTTATTTTGCTTAATTTCTGTGCATCTGTATTCTGAAACAACACAATTACAATATATTTGAATTTAAATGATCATCAAACTTTGATTATTTCTACAACGAAAACTAATTTTTACTTATGGAGACTGATTAGGCTGTAAGATGAGTTGTATAAGAATTGCTAAATTTCTTTAACGCAACATTTTTTAGGTCTGAATTCCGGAATACAGTTGATATGAATTAAATATCCATTGATTTTACGTAGATAAGCATACGATTTAACGGCAGACTTCTTCGATGAAGTTTTATGCGTAGAGTTAAATTACTCTGGCATTCACGGTTTTAAGTTTTTAATTAGCATAAACTATTGTAGTACTGTGATGAATGAAATAAATATGTATGAATGAAATATTTACTGCATTTATACAGAGAGCCAGGCGATTTATATTTTGATGACGTCATTTGGATCAAGTTCGTTTTTTTCCATGAAGTTTTAAATTTTCAAATATAATTAATTATTGCAGTATTGTGATATATTACCGCCGAATGTTTCGCATTTTAGAGATATTTAAATAAAATTAAAGTTGGAAAGTGTTTCATAATCAATGCTTAATGCATGAGTGATCTTTCTTGTCATTTCTTAATACTTTTTATTATTGAGTAAGCCTGTGAGAAATAAACGATGGTGATAGAGTTTCAATTTAAATTAATATTTCAAACCTGTGATTTTCAAAAGTGACTAATACGTTAATAAATTCTCACAAAACTCAGAGATTTAATTAATTTTTACGTTTTAAACCAACTATTTCCAATCTTTCTTGCTGGGAATTATGGGATTAGAGAGTAGAACTCGTAGGAAAACGTTTCATTTTCCACTAATATCTCGACAACCCCAAGATTTAGAAACTCAAAACTTGGACTAAATTTATGGAGGGATACGGGATACTTCAAAGCTACCCACCAGATTTCATTAAATTCGGTTCAGCCGTTCTTTCCGTGATGATGAGGCAAACGAAAGTGTCGTTTTTCACTAATATCTCGAGAACCACTGATCGTAGAAACTCGAAACATGGCCTATGTTTTAAGTGGGGTGATTTCAAGACAACCCACCAAATTTCATCAAATTCGGTTCAGCCGTTCTCCAGGTATGGGTGATCATATATACATACATACATACTTTTCTTTTTTATATAGTATATAGATTGAAATGAAAATTTTGTTTCACATGAAATTGTGACAATGTTTTTTTTTTTTAATTTTATTTAACCTTACAAATTAAAAATATTTTTTTCAAACAACCGGGCACTTGATTGCCCCATTATAGTAACCAAATTATTGGAAAACATTCTTTCGGAGATATGTAAGGCGATTTCCATTACATCCATGCTTCGTATATAACTTTCTGCAGTAGTTGTACAACATTTTGTAATTTAGTTGGCCAACATTTTGACACGTCTAAACTGAAACTGAATCTTGAATCAATAAGAATGTGGTCCCCACGGGCAGTAATACAGGCTGCTAAACGACGAAGCTTACCATCGGAGACTCTTAATGGTTGCCTGAAATCATCCTTGCCAAGCAGAGTCCACTGCGGCACGCAGTTCGTCTACGGTGTGTGCCGGTGGTCCCCGGTGCTCCTGACATCCGATGAGGGCCCACACGTGTTTAATAGGAGATATACTGTCGGTTCTGAAAAGATTTGAATTCAGTTCAGGCTATTGAGAGTTTGCCGTGCGGTGTGCGATGTGGCATTGTCTTGTTGAAATACCGTACCGATGACGGTCTGCATCAGTGGCCGGACCACAGGCATTACATCTTGTGTGACGTACAGTTCAACTGCCAGATTACCTGCAATGCGCACCAGAGCTATCTGTTGATCGTGCATGATATTGCCCCAAACCACACCCGGTGTGGAGTCGGTGATATGGGAGGACAAGTGGCGTTCTCCGGGAGGCCACCTCACCCGTCCTTGGCTGTCATTCCTCCACAGGCAGAAGCGAGATTCATCCGTAAACAATACAAAATGATATTCAATGATCCATTTGCGATGACGACGACACCGCGTCAGACTTGCATTCCTGTATCGAGAGCTTAATGGCACCCCAGTGGCGGGCCACCGTGCGCGCAGCTATACTTTATGAAATCTGTTGCGAATGGTTTGAGTTGAGACCGTTGATGATGACAGGCTGTTTCGGATGTCACTTGCAGTTGTAAACGGGTCTCGATGAAACTTTCTTCCAATTTGCCGGTCTGTGCGCTATGTCGTGCGCCTATTTGATCCACCCCCTCTTCGGCATGTTCTCTGATGTTCCAGAGTCCATAGTGTCAGATATCGCTGGATAGTACTCACGCCGTGCCCAACACGCGTGGCATTTGTACGCATCGACAAACCCACGCCACGCAACTCGAGAGTACGGGCTCGTTTCGTAGCCGTTAACTGCTGGTATACGGCTCTTTGATGTCTTCGAGGCATTGCTTCTTCACTTTTTCAATAGTTCGGCTACTGCAAATCGTCGCTGATAGCATTTACAGGACGAGCAGCCTGCTAGTCTTTATCACCCGAAGATGGGTATCACGTAACCAGATACAACGAAAACTCCATTTTCATATGCTCTCTCTTCTACCGGTACCGTGATTTGCATATGGCAACGTTCGTCACTCCCTGTTGTTGCCCACTGGGTTCCGGTCTAAATTGGGTGGCACTTCCCGACCGTCCAAACTGTTACCTTACACCTTTCTGGTAGGTCGGACGGTCTGGGTTTCAACAACAACAACTCCCTGTTGTTGCGATTTCACTTTTGACGAGTGTATTAACCAAGCCCAATTCTGCATAATTATTGTGATCTTTCAAAAAGCAGTGTTTAGCAGTGTACGGTGTTAAGGATAACATGACATCAGAGTAAAATACATTTTCAATTTTCCTGAAAAGTATTTGAGACACTAAGAAAAATGTCCTTTTTATTTTCTCAAAAATTCATCAAAAGGAAAGGACATATAAGATTTTATTTACAGTTATATGCATCAAAAACGGTAATTTAAAATAAACTCTTAATGTATACATAGAATAATTATATATTTTATATTTTAAGAAAATATGTTGTATAAAACATAATGTATAAACTTTGGTTTTACAGTGATTTCAAAGCATAAAAAAACCACAATATCTAGAAAATTAAGACACACTCGCAAGGCTTTAATTATTTGAATAGTTACAGTAAATCATTTCGCCATACAATAAATGCTGTCTCTTATACATATATTTACAAAACAAATTAAATAATTTACAATCTTATTTTTATTTACTTACTTTGGCAATCGATTTTTTTTTACCAGCAAAAAAGTTAAAATAACGACACTCTCTTTACACCAACCTCTTGAAAGCTCGATTGCAATTAAATCAGAACTTTCTAAGAATAAGTTATGTCTCACTTGTATTAAAAAAACATTGTAGCGAGAGAATCTCTGTCTGAAACACCTCGTACGACAACAATCGAAGGTGGAAAAAATTTTCAAGGAACAGCACTTAAACGAACAAAAGAATCCAGATCTCATAGGACATTAATTTTGGTTACACCACGTAACAGAACAACCAGAAAAATAGAAATTAAACCTGAAAATAAAGAAAAGTCCCCCTCTCTTCCCCTACTCACTGTTCTTAATTACCATAGCAATGAACTTTTCATTTCGCTTTTGTGGTCTGATCACTAAGTGATGCCTTCAAGTACTAGCCAGTTCTCTTTATATTGGGAATATATTGCAATTAACTTTTAAGCAGCTTGACGATTACTTCTTTCTCGTGGTTTCTTTTATGCTTGATTGTTGATGAGTGTTTCTTTTGCTTTATTATAGAGAGGGGCATTTAAATGAAAATGTAGTTCCAGAAAAGAAATGGATGTGAGAAAATGAAAAGTATATGCTCGATGGAGACAGATTGGAACACATGATCCTGTGCACTATCATAAAAGTAATTTTTCAGCATTCTTATTTGATACGTGAGAGGATAAATATATGTGTGCAGTTGTTAGAAAATTGGAGATCTCTTTATTTTAAAATAAACGGTTAACCTCTTAATTTAAGCTATAGCTGCAATACTACCACGTCAGCCAATCAAAAGTCGATGGTCGGCGGTGATTCTATGAACAGATGTGAAGCATTTTTATGTCCAACTTGCTAAACTCAAATACTGAAAAAAAAATCAGTACCAACATAAATGAGACAAAAATCCATGAGGAAAATATATGCCCATATAAAAAATATGTTATTAAATTCCGTATAAAAAATGTATAGGCTCATCGAGCTAAAACTCTTTTCAAAAGTTTTTTAAACTCATACTGACAGAGCCCGCCAAAATGAACGTCTGTAGATGCATGAGGAACACATGAGGAACTCATCTATGCATGAGGAACAACAATGAGCCATGGATTCTGTCTGTTTGTACAATAGGAGTATAATCTTTGTTATTTAAAAATTTGCTATTCATTCGATCTTAATTTCTCAAACCTTTAAAGAATATTTATAATATCATATCAAAGGCGATTGGGCGACTTATTGTTCTCTGTATATGCGTTGGTTAAGTCAACTTAGTGGAAACCCTAAAAGAGCAATGCGTACTTACCCTTTTAAGGTTTGTATGAATTACCCACAAGAGAAAGGAAATACTACTACATCCCATCAGAAAGGTCAACACAATAATAATCTCATGTCATTTTCTATATGCATGTCATATTAACTCATTCAATCAATACAATACTAACAAGAACGACGCATTGGACAATCATAATTCAACGTCAGGAGGGTTACCGTTCAGACAAATGGATAACGGGAAACAGGGTCATAGAAGTTCTGTAAAACTTACATTAAAGCATTCAATTGAGCATTTGTAAGTAGCATATCAACGATTACGATGTTTATTCAAATAATTAAATAAATATCCTGAATTTCTCATTGATTTCAATGGTAGCACTGGCTAAAGACCCAACATCTATACATTAATTCTTATAAAATAGTTGAGTTATCGTATAATTAAAAACACCAAATGAGTAAATCTGTGCTTCCTCAAATTCAGATGAAAGATTTATTTTCAGCTAAATAAAAAATACAGTAGATATCACATTTGGCAAAAACAATTAAAATGTAATCAGTGAAGTTTCACAGTATATTTATAAAATGATCTCCAACATTTCAGTCCTATAAGTCAATCTCTTCCATTCAAAAGTAGAAACCCAATTTTTCTCTTTCACGGTGAAGACTAAGGGGAAGACTTTACTAAGTTCTGTTGATAAAATACAGCACTTTGATAGCCTAAAATTTATTTCTTTAATCCATCAAACAACTCAACCCGTCAGTCTGGCTCCGCTGTTGAGCAAAAAGCCATCTATACGCTCGTTTCCCATAAATCAATCAGATGCTCTGCGGCATCTAGAGATGAAAGTGTAGGTAGCGTAATGATAAAGTTTAGGAAGCAGGGTATAAAAAGTTTATATGTGAAAAAATCCCATAAACGTATTTAATACTAAATGATATTGAATACAAAATTGATTGCAGTTTAGAAATATGTCAATGTGAGAAATACTTATAGTTTTGCATAAAAAAATACTACAAATATGCAGCATCCTCATAAAGACAAGCGTTCAACCAACTGAGCCGACCCAGCTGAAAGAATCTGTTATATTATCTTTCCTGCTTTGGGAAAAATTTACTTTGCGCAAAACTTATTCAAAACTGTCATCCTCTGAGTCTCAACATCACATAACATTTTACCGCCAGGTGTACTAATGCTAGTGAGTAAATATTGCATGCTTTTACCCCTAAATTGTGAAGAAAATATTTGTTAGCCTCAGCAAATCCACCTTATATTCTTTGTCAATCACTTTCTCCTCATGTATCACGTTTATCACTTTCTATACGTTTATCATTTTCTCTTCGTTTAATATTTTCTCTTCGTTTATTACATTCTCTTCGTTTATTACTTTCTCTTCGTTTACCACTTCAATTACTCCGTCTAACACTTTTTCCTTGAATGCAAGGATAAACCGCTCAAAGAAAACTGTGTTTAAATTTTGAAAAATTGACATGATTTTAAAAGCAACCAAAATAATAAAAAAAAAATTCAAAACTGTACAATTCTTGTAATTTCACATATATGTTCATTTTGTGCAATGAAAGATATATATTCCATTTGCCTAAATAAATATAAAAATAAATATCAAAAAGGGAAATACAAAGTTTAGCATGTAGGCTATTCATCTGCTGTTGTTACAGTTGAACCTGCCTTAAACGGAATTCAAGGAACCGGAAGAATTTTCCGTCTTAAAAAGGTTTCTGTTTCATGCAGATTATTTCAGGAAAAGCTAAGTTCAAAATTTTAGCTGGAAATGATGATTGTCCATATAAAATTGTTCACCTATACATCAGCCTTTAAAAAGTCTCAAAAGTGAAGATAGATAAATTCGATTGCTACTATGTTATACCATAATAGCTAATTTAATTATTTTAAATATCTATATACGTACATTTTTGCATACTGCAATTACATGAGTCATTTTTTATATGTAAATAAGTATATATTTTTATATGTAAACAAAAATATAGCGTACCCAATGTCATTAACTGTTAGCTTATTACCATATCTTAAACCTAGATGAATTGACGTATAGGCAAAATATTATTGCTTACCATGAAACAAAAAAAATATATGATTTGGGCAACACATAACTTTCCCTGCAGATTCAAATTCATATTTTCTTTACTTCTTTAATAATTCAGTAGATTGTGTTTAATTGCACCAAATAACACTAAATTTGCATTTTTAATTCAATTTTTGTTTTTACTTGGTAATTGGACATTTTTCCGAAATCGGCGTAACAGAAATGCAAGAAATCTCAAATATCTTGAGAACGGTTAGTCCAAAAGCATAATGGAGTGTGGTATATTCTTTTCCTCGTCAAAAATTGCGTACAAAACAAGGATTTAATTGATACATTTGAGCGTACGTAGATTTTATTTTTAGATTTAAGCGATTTTTGCAGACCATTTCGTAAAAAAAAGCAGGCTGTTCTTTTCCGAATTCTACCAAAATATAATCAGCACCAGAGTATCCCACAAGTTACTTATCTACCAAATTTGGTGAAATTTGATCAATTAGTATTTTAGCTACGGTGGATACATGAAATTTTAGCTAACCGTTTCGTAAAAAAAGGCAAGCTGTTCTTTACCGAATCGTAACAAAATCTAATCAGCCCTAGAGCATCCTACAAGTAATTTATCTACCAAATTTTGTGAAATTTGGTAAAAAAGTATTTTAGCTAGAGCGGATAAATGAAATTTTTACCGGCCATTTCGCAAAAAAAGGCGGGTTATGTTTTTACGAATCCTACCAAAAACTAATCAGCACCAGGGTCACATCCAAGTGACTTACCTACCAAATTTTATGAAATTCGGTCCATTAGTTTTTGAGTTAGAGTGAATACATACATTGCACAGACACACAGACAGACAGACAGACACGCACACACACAGACGTCACACTGAAAATAGTTTTTTCGTATTCTAGAGGTCTCGAAACGTGTAGATCCGTCGAAAACTCGAGTTGCTATTTTCGACATGATTCCAATACTTTCCCTATACATTACCATGTATTGCAGGGAAAGTAAAAGGTAGCAAAAAATTGTGAGACTTTCAAAATGGTCAATATGGTGTTTTGGAAACGAGTCTTACTAATGATGTGACTGTCAGTTTAAAATCGTGCATTGAATAATATTTCTAGCATTTCAGAGTCTCCCTGATTAACGGAAAATTCCTGAAGTTCTGAAATGGTTTTCAGAAAATCGTGATATAATTTAATAGAAAGTTCTGTGATAACTGGTTCTCATGGAAATAAATCGCTAAAACAGTTGGACGATTTTTCTATTGTCTGTTCGTTACAACAGGTGCTTCTAATAACAACATATTTTAAATTGACCATCCGTTTCCGCATTGTGCAGACTCCTTTTCACACAGGGGAAAATAACGTGAATTTCCTATATTTTTGGACAGGGCTAAAATTATTTTCCGTTTATTACAGTATTCCGTTTCCTACAGATCCCGTTTCAAACAGGTTCGGCTGTTTTTTTTCTTCCGATTGTCTTTGGATTTCGTCAGATATCTCATCCAATTGCTAAAGCATTAACATTATATTTCAACTGTATTTTTATTATTCGTTGAGGGCAAATAATTCTTTAAAAGCCAATATATCTTCTATTAGAAATATATTCTTCTATAAAAGATGCGCATGACAAAATACTAAGTCTTTGGCTACTTATCGTAGACAAAAGAATCCATATGAGATGAAATAACGTATTGAAAGAAGAACAAGAATGAAAATTAAGTTCGGAAAGATTTAGCTTACAGATGAAAAAAATCTTAAGACAAATCATTCCTTATGACGGAGTTTAATAACAGATCTGTCACACAAAGTTTAACTCGAACATCACGCCCGTTGCACCAGTTTAATCTTGATAAGTCTGGGTTTAGTTGTTTTGGTATTTGAAGTTGATTAGAACTGGAATTTTTTAAACATTTATTAAACATGAATGAGAAACTGGTTCTAACCGCTGCCTGAAAAATATTTAGTATAATTACCGAGGATAAATGAGACAAAGTGCGGGCATCACCAAAGGCAAGGACACGTCTATAAAAATTTTTTGTATCAAAGTATATATAATTGTATTAATTGTAAAAATAATTGTATTTTATCTTGTTGAGCATTTAATGCATATCAAAAGTAGATTAAAAGCATTATTTTCTAAACCGAGATGACAATATATTCATTTTTAAATAATATCGTATTGCCATTTTTTTGTGTAAAGCATTTCTTTGTACAATGTCAGTGATATTATAAAGTATTTATTACTCTTCAAATTAATTAAAATTATTTCCGCCAAACCACAAAACTTAAAATTGACAGCACTTGCATAATAGTTGTACATTTATTTATCGACTGCGTTATAAAAATCTATTTCTTCGTTTCATTTTACTTTACTGGTAGTTGAATAATACTAAAAGGATATTTTATGATGCTTCGTTTGTGCCATTATTGAATTTATATGTTGATTCAACGTGAGTGAAAAATTACTAAATTTACTCCCCTCCCCGCATGAATATATTAATTTACATTAATGAAGTTCAAGTATATATGCATATTTTAAAATGTTTAATGTTACAGTTTTCCGAGATATACTCTTCAATTGAAAATCCATAAATCTGGAATCAAGCGCTTAAAGCTCCGTTACCCACAAACCTTCTGCACCTCTTTAGAATTTTATTTAAATATTGCAAATAACTCTCTATGAAACATACATTAAACCTTTCCATCCGATTTAGTGCTACCACTTCTAACAGGCCCTTGAAGCTCCTCCATCTAATTCAATTCTGCCCAACACGCAAAGTAGTTGTCCGTGCTGGTGCGGCTTATTCAGTGTTAGTGACATCATTTTAAAGCTAAATTAAATATCGATTTTCCGCGCGACAACGTTCGCAGCTGGGGCTTCGAGACCAGAATCCCCGGGCTTTTGCTTGCGCCCTAATCCGCCCTTCCCTCGAGTTTACTTTGGGGCTCCAAAAATCATTAGGGGGCTAAGGAAAGGGTGAACAGGGAGTTTGGATTGAAGCATTGTTGGCATTGGAATAAAGTGGTGAAGTGTCCGGGTAATTAGGAGATGCGGGTAAGAGACTTTTAACTGGTTGAGGTATATTTGAATGATGATTGTCAATTTAGTCTTTTAGAGAAATGCAATCTGCAATACAGTAGGAAAGTGGAGATTACACTTGAAATACCACGAAATTAAGTAATTTTTAATACCTCATAATTAATCATACAGAAGAATTTTTTTCTTCGTTAGTCTCAACAATCATTGTTTTGGACATGCAAAATTCTGAAAATTATTATCAAAATTATGAAACCAATTAACACTTCATTCTTATCAGTAGATATTATGCATGCCATATAACAGGGTCATAAAGTTTGCAGAGTGAACTTCGACGATAAGAGCTTGCAATTCCGTCATAGTAGATCAATGTTGGAGGGTCGGATAGCGAGTACGAAGATCCGTGGTTCGATTTCCGGTTGAGGTAGCAAGGTACGTTACAAATTATGTGGTAGATTCACTCCTAACCGCCCACCCACAGCACAAGCATTCTAATATAGCCTAATACATTTCCTGACCAGTTGAACTAATTATTTTGCAACTCATGAATTTGAAATCGCTAGACTACAATGAGACGTACTTTCCCACCAGTGAAACTCGCTATATTTTGAATCAAATATGTGTTTTCATCAATTTATCGACATTTTCCGAAAATCGCTCAGTTATATATAGAAGAAATATTGAATTCTTTATATGTCCTAAATATTTTTTTTTATTTTTAAAAATATTATACATTACCCACTTGTGACCAAGTCGATACTGATTACTGGGAGATCAATTATTTACTGATTAATGGAAGATCAATTATTTACTGATTAATGGATGATCAATTATTTACTGATTAATGGAAGATCAAGTATTTACTGATTAATGGAAGGTCAATTATTTACTGGTTAATGGAAGATCAGTTATTTACTGATTAATGGAAGATCAGTTATTTACTGATTAATGGAAGATCAATTATTTACTGATTACTGGAAGATCAATTATTTACTGGTTAATGGAAGATCAATTATTTACTGATTATTGGAAGATCAATTATTTACTGATTAATGAAAGATCATTGTTAAATGTATGTTGGAAAAATTTCATATCAAACTCGAGGGAAAAGCTTCATTTATAATTTTATTTCCGGATAATGCGAAGAGAAAAAAATGTGTATTGTTTTTTAAAATCAAATATTAAAAACATGGAAAACAGAAAGGTTCATTTTCCGAATTGCTAACTTATTTACTATAGACATTTTTAAAAGTACTTTTCAACTTACGTTAATATTATCATTAACGTAATTTGAAAAGTATCATTAACGTATAATATGTAAATTAAAATTACATTTACATATTATACACTAAAAGTTAAAATTCTCATTTATATGTACACATTTTAAAAGTTTCAAAAATTCTAGTAATTATATGCAATGCAATCGTGGTGCTGTAAATGACACGTCTGGGTGCAATCCAGGAGGGTGCAATCGATCACTGGCTATCTCCGAGTATTAATTTTCATGCAAAATTAGTTCTAATATTTTATACCTTTCACGTAGTTATATTCATTGAAGACTTTATCCATTATCCTAATGAAATATTGAACCGTGGTTATATATACGCCACTCACCAGTGGAATGTATAACGTATTTCATATTATCAAGTAAAAATAATTTATATGTGTATCCTTAATGTTAATTAATTAGTTATCCCGCGTATATTATCACTTTACAGGAAAGCTCTTTTCCATATTTCCTCATAAACACTTTAACACATATGACGAATTACTTTCCTTTTCAAAACTACAGTATTCATACGCTTAAGTTTCACTGAATGACTACCCGGAAGCAGATCGTGAGAAGGCAATCAACTCCCACTTTGTCATAAATCACCATCTGCATGTAAGGATCACGCAGTTCATTCATTCGGGATTGATTTAATAAATGTGGACCAAGACCTTCGACAGCATAGGCCTTAAGCATTGCCTATGAATCTTTAAATTCAACCCTTATAGTGGGTGTCGCATGGTAACCCCGAACGCATGATTGACGGATTACTTGTCATGCAGATACTTTAAATACTTTATCGTCTAATCATGATACAAACCTGGGCCTCGGCGTGACCTGTCGACCGTGTCTAAGTCACCCAATTAACCGACTGGACACTAGGGCGTGTAGTACAAACTGCAGATCCAGACCTATTTCCGTTGGAGGAGAATCGAATCGAACACTTTGTTATTTATTTTTCTTGTTGTTGCCATTACAATCACTAAATAATGGCCACCACTTGTTTCTTAAGACCCTTGAGACATAAGCCTTCTGCACGCCATCTTGCCATTCACAAATTAAGGTTCCTCTCCAAGACAATGGATGGAGCCGTTCTACTATGGCCAACAGAGAGTTTCTATTCTTTTGTTAGTCTTCATCTATTCTTTTTTCTATCTCTAAGTAATTACCTGCAGGCCATTACGAATGGAAAAAATACCATGTCCCAACGGAGGACTTGTGGTGGAGAATTCCTAACTCGGGTCGATTGTATGAGCGGGCCCTTACACACGCATGATACATTTTTTACTGTAGAAATATACTGTTTTATAGCCTGGATCCCAGTGAACGGAATACAGATTACATGGCGCTGCGAAAGTGGTATCCAGAGATAAGGCCAGGCGAAAATGGATGAACGTGTTAGAAATAGCCAAATACTGGGATTTTTTCCCCTTAGATCGGTGGGAGGAAGGTAATGATTATTATTTGCTACGCCACCACCTATCATATCCCCTTCTGAGATTTGGGCCACTTTTCTGTTGACGAGGAGAGATGCAATATTTAACTTGCTCGAGATTTAATGTCCTGCGAGGATTCTGGATGGTTGACCACTTGGGGGAACTCCTGCACTTTTATTCTAGAGAAATAAATGTCTTTGTTGCAATTGATTCTAGAGTAACAAAATGAATTCCGAATCATGACACTTTATTGCATGGCGTCTAGAATATTAAAATATGTATTATAGACAGTAATGTTTCTTTACATACTCTTATAGGTATAAATATTTGAAAATGGTAAAAAAATAAATTTTAAAATTGCACCTATAATTCTTCGAAATCGTATATAAAACATTAGAATAGCATTGTCTATATAACAATTATATGATATTTTTTATATATAAAACTTGCATTTAGTAAGGTAATTAGTAAGGTAAGAGGAAGTACGAAAATTCGTACCTAAAAGAAAATTTGTACAACAATATTCAAAATAATTAACAAGAAATGGATTAAAGTCATCCATTTAATTTCTAAAAGTTATTAGTTTAAAGAAAATTAAAAACTATATATGCAAAGTTTCTCCCCATCCGACTCAAAAATAAAACATCAATAATAAATTAATTTGGGCGTCCATGTTATTTCGCATATTATTAGTAAAACATTCACTTTACAGTAAATAAGTTTACTAAACTGTGTTATATGTGCTATTATAATGTTTGCACTGCTCAACTTTCAAGAATAAAAAGTCAACTACTGAGTGTACCATTGCATGCATGAAAAGTCGAAGAGGGAAATTGCATTACACTTCGCATTTACCAAACCACACACCGAAAGCCATTTCTGCTTCCACACAATGAACACCAACAATACTCATCTACTTGAATCCGCATTGCTCAAACAGAACTGTTAAAAGCAATAATAACGGACACTTGAACGCATTCCTCTATCACCCCTCCTCATGCCACCATTGCAGACCTTAGCGACTACTGAACACCCCGGAACCCACTCACACTACAATAACAATCACAGTCTTCAAGAGCTAAGAACCCTAAATTAAAAAACAGTAACGGACGCCAACACCTTATATGGAAAGTACATAAAATAGTAAACAAAAACAATGGAGTTGAAGAAGTTTGCTTTTAGCTGCGCTATCACTATGAACTACCACTTAGTCAACGCCTCCAAAAACGAGAATGTAATTAATTCTGTGCAGCTCTTGGTGACAGAATGTATATACAGAGAGCATTTATCAAAAACCCTCAAAAAAGAAGAAGAAAAACGTGGCCTTTTCTGAAGTATCGCTGTCGCCGAATCTAACCCGACCTTTTAATCTTTGCAAGGGGTCTTTGATTATTTATAAACGCCAGAGTGACAAAGAGTAGTATTGTCTATCTGGTATTGCACAGCAGTGTGATAACAGCATGTACCACATCCGGCTAATTTAAGCGATTGTGGAGATTTTTATGGATGAATAACGCATGTTAGAGAAAGAAGTAAGAACTATTTCAATGTTAATTAAGAAATTTGACACAGACTTATTTCGATGAGCAAATAATCTTGACATTTTGTGGCGGTTAAGATGTAAATGGGAATACTGAATATGGTATATTCTTAACATTTTTTAGAGGCATAGGCATTCTGCTAAAATAAAGGCGATGAAAACTATGTATTATCGTTCATCTTCTTAAATTGTTCATATATTCTGAACTTTTTATTGTTCAAGGAGATTAAACAATTTATGGGTGTGATATTTTAATAAAGATGACTCTTTATTCCGTACAGCAAAAATATTTATTTCTGAACTCATGTATTGCCTGAAAACTTAATAAATGGTTTTAATATAATTTATCGGAAAGAAAACATATGTAGACTACAAAATGAGTCTATTTACTTAACCGGATGCGAAAACAATATTTTGTTTTAAATCTTATATCCGGCACATAAACCGCTACTTTTAGGACAATATATGATATGCATCGATTTAATTGGCAGTCACACTTTTTAGAATTTACCTTGTATTAAACATAAATAGTTAAAAACATTTGCATGGAATATGATATACTTAGGTCACTCGGATCAGGAACAGAATAGACAGGACCAGCGTTAGGGCAAGGCAAACAAAAAACTGCCGTGAGCCTCATTCTGTCAGGGGCATTGGTAAAATAATGCTACAACGCAATTCTTTTTTTAATTAAACGTCGGAAACTCAGGCAAAAGGATGGTAGTTTTAGTCATCGAAAATTTGGGGAATAGAAAATGAAAACCGTAAACAATCTTCTTCAGATTGAAAGATAAAAAATGTGTTTATCAATTTAATGGTATTTCTGTTTTGCTATACGCTTTTGCAACACCCTGTATAACTCAGGGCGCGATAGCCCAGTGGTTAGCGTGCGGGAATTGCAGTCGGTAGGCCCGTGTTCGATTCCCCCATTACCAAAACTGCCGCCGTGTTCACGCGGAGTACGATCACGTTAAACATGTGGGTTCGTAAGTCCTTCTGAGAAGTTGGTGGTAGGAGAAGAGGGTACGGTCCCTGTGGATGCCTCCTCCCCTGGGTTCTGGTCTAAATTGGGTGGCTCTTCTCGGTCGTCCAAACAGTTACCTTACACCTTTCTGATAAGCTGGACGGTCTGGGTCTCAACAACAAAAACAACCCTGTATAACTCGCTAGAGAAATAATTTTTTGGTCTCGTACCATGCATTCGCCTTAGGTCTCGCAAACTCTAGCGCCGGAACTGTGTACTCATATTATGACTATACCTGGTACTTGCACAATAAAAATACCTCAGTCAGATTTACGAAATTATGGTTCGACCGTTTCCCTTCTAAGAGAAAAACGAAGCCAAGTATCCAAACTCCTTTACTCAACTTGAATCGAAGCACACAGAAAATTCTTAACTCCTTTCATTTTGCTAACGCAGTTATTTTTCATATCTAACTCCATCGCATATTTCCGACAGTTTGACTCAATGTACCTTTCCGAAAGTGACCACAGCTTAGTCATGCTCATCCAGCAAGATAATCATCGTTCACGCTTGAAGAAGAACTATGAGCGTAACGCTTTGTTGCACATAACTACACTAGGGTTATGGAAATAACTCTTCAATATTTCAGCGGTTTACGCGAAACCTCGCCATAACGGGGATCATCCAATGTTAGGTCAGACAGAACATTGCAGTCAAATCTTGATTTTTTTTTCTCCCGCCTTTTTACCATAGAAGTTATTGGTTCGTTCAGCTTGACAACCGATTATCATTTCGTTAAAATTGTGACGTCGAATAATTTAAAATGAACCTGAAAATTTCAGATTCATTTATTTATTTTCCGGATAATACGCGTTTGAACTACGGATAAATAAGAGGATAGAATATTTGAATATCTCATTTTACTTTCTCTGCAATACATGATAATGTAGAGGGAAAGAAAATATTGAAATCGTGCCGGAAATCACAATTCGAGTTTTCGACGGATCTACACGTTTTCGGACCTCTAGAACACGAAAAACTATTTTTAGTGTGGCATCTGTGTGTGTATGTGTCTGTCTGTGCAGATTTTGTATCCACTCCAACGTAAAAACTAATTAATGGAATTTAATATAAAATGGTGAGTAAGTCCATTGTGGGAGACCCTGGTGCTGATTACATTTTCGTACGATTAGAAAGAAAAGAAGGTGCCTTTATTTTGCGAAATGACAAAAATCATTACATCCAGAAATAAAAGACTACGTATGCTCAATTATATCAATCAAATGCTTGCTTATAGTATACGTAATATTTAAAGATGAAAATAATAAGACCGACCCCATTACTCTATGACTAGCCGTTTTCGAGATATTTTAGTTTTTTCGTATTTTCGCTAGGCCAGCTTTGAAAATATATCCTGTCACCAAATGAAAACGAAATCTTAATTAAAAGTACAAATTCGGTGTCATTTAAAATAGTTATGGTTGTTAT
Organism: Amaurobius ferox; assembly: GCA_951213105.1. NCBI lineage: Eukaryota > Metazoa > Arthropoda > Arachnida > Araneae > Amaurobiidae > Amaurobius > Amaurobius ferox. The sequence continues at coordinate 140,480,937 of OX578139.1, forward strand.
TTTGTGCAATTAAACTCAATTAATTGAAGAAATAAATGGAACTTGAATATGCAGGGAAAGTCATGTGCTGCCCACATCAATTTTTTTTTTACTTAATTTGAGTACTTAAGTATACTGGTGAGAATCAAATGTGTTAACTATTGGTACACTGGAATAATAACAGCTGGAACGCTTTGATATGCCGTGGACTTTTTGAGAGAAAGAACTACTTTTATGTGCATTTATTAAAAATTTTGAGTTTTATTTTTCATGTGGACATTGTTATTTATTTTTCAGGGTATGATGAAGAGTATACAATGTCCGTGAACCGAAATAAAGTGAAAAACTAGTATAAAGACACTGCCACCTGCAATATAAACGCGATTCTAGTTTTGGGAACAGTTGCAAGAATGACATCTCTATCTTCGCAGATGTTCGTAAAAGCATGCGGATAGGAAGTTTTTTTGCTCTTAATCCACTATTCCATACCAAAAAATGCAAAGTAGTTACGCGAGTGCTGTATATGTAATGTGAGCACGATTTTAGCTCTGGAAAAGTCCCACTTTAGGCGAGTTCTGTGAGTATTGAATAGTTAATTTTCTATCTTTTATGGATACAAAATATTTACAAAGACGCATTTAAGAAAAGCTACAAATATATATTCATCTTCATTTATTATTTTCCCTCTCAATTATCTTCAGAAGCTTCCGAAAAAATATTAAAAATGTATTTCGAATCGATTTTACTTTATCGTAATTTCTTTACCTGCATTATTCCCCACCCCCTCCAAAAAAAAAAAAAAAATGTGAAATAAAATTTCTGTTGCTTTGCGTCCAATTTAAGTTATTGCCTTGTCTGCGCTTAATATGACATAATAAATTGTAACAACCAATGATTTTACTCAAATAAAGAAGAAAATATCAGTCGAACTAATGGGAAATTTAATTTAAATTCTTGCTTTATGGTTTGAATTCCACACAAAATTCCCCAGCTCCCATAAACCATTCTACTGAAATAAACTCAAATTGATTTTCTATTTCCTTCTCTTACCGAAAGATGGCGTTAGAAGTTCTATTGAATCTAATGTCAAAAGTTGAATCTTGTTCAAGTTCAGTAGACATTTTTTTCTTTACTTATTTAACGACGTTTATGATACTGAACACACATCATACACGACTGACGGTCACAGAATTAAAAAAAAAATATTCAGAGAGTTAGACATACGCATAAAAAAGATTTTCCGAGAATTGGGCATTGCATGATCTTCACTTGGCGGTTAGCACGATACACAGCAGAGGAACTTTTCAGATAGAGATATAAGTTGTTATTACAGAACGGATGTATTAGTAGTGTGGCGAAGAGGGGAATTTGCTAAATGACTATGATTTTGCGTGGTTCCACATTTCCGACTAAGGGCTGACGCGATTTGTAACGATTATGCAGTTACATGACTTTGGAGATCCCGGCAACGATTATTTTTAACTGTGTATAGGAATATGTGTATAAGATATTTTGTCGTAATTACATGAAATATACATCGTTTACTGTGGGTTAATGTTAGTTACGAGCAGTACAAGTAATAATTATCTGTATGCTTTTGGCCACGATAAACCTAGAGGCGAATTAGACCGGTTAAATTTTTCAAGGTCAAAAAAGTAAGGGTTATCAAATTGTAAGAAAAATTTCAAATATTCTTTAGTGAGGAAGGTTTGAAATCTGTTTTTCAGAAACATTTAAAAATATGAAATGTCAAGGATTCAACTTAAACACCAAATAAATCGAAAATTCACTAAAGGCGTTCACTATGCTTAACTCGCAATGCAACCTGAATTCTGAAGAATAATATGATATTTTCTTAAAAATTACCGGTAGTTACAATTTCGTAGTGCATCGAATTTCGTAGTGCATTTCGCAGCTCGCTCACCGCTGGTTAAACCAAGTACATAGTATTTATATATATATATATATATATATATATATATATATATATATATATATATATATATATATATATATATATATATATATATAAAAGTTTAAATCTTGAGTTTTTTAATGATCTAAAAGAGACCAATTGTAAAAAAAGGTAAGAATTAAAGAATATAAGTAGGTAGTTTTCAGCAGATTGATTCTCAATTTTTTTCTCCCAAATAAGATCTGATTAATGATTTTACTACAGGAACTTACATTTATCTTTATCTCGGACCTTAGAGATTTTATTGGAACCTTAGAGAAGTTGAGCCATAATTCGCTTCCTGTTAATGATCCGTATTACTTCTGAAAAATTTCCAGCCGATCTGCACTTATGTTTAGAAATTTTAAGTCGAAAAGGACGAGGTTCATGTTTTTAAAAGTTATAAATGAATATTAACATAAAATGTATGTTCCGTCTGGGTTGGAATGAGATATGTTCTCGGGCCCTGGCGGGATTTGGGCTGTGTTACTTGACGGGCTAGGCAGTGTAAACGATTAATTTCGGCCCATTTAGGCTTCCAACTCTCCGAACACCCGGTCGATTGCTGATTCGCAGCTTAAAAATCCAATGTGAGTAGAACGTGATTTTCCCTAGAGACTCAAATTAATTTTCATTTTCTTTATTATATACTTCATTAAATTGAGTTAAGAGCAAAAAATAACACAAATATATTTTTTGAAATTGCGCCGAATTTGCAATTTTATTTCAATTTTTGTTTTCATTTGGAGACTGGACACATATCGTATCGTAAGACGACGTAGCTAGCATAAAAATGAAAAACTAACATATCTTGAGAACGGTTAGATATAGAGTTACGGAGTTGATTTTATTATTTTCTCGTCATCATACATTACGTATAAAATAAGCATCTAATTGATGCATTTGTGGCATACGTAGTCTTTTATTTTAGATTTTGACACTTTTTGTGGACCATTTCGCAAAATATTAAGAATCGTACCAAAATCTTATCAGCATCAGAATATCTCATACGCCATTTATCTACCAAATTTTGCTCAAATAATTCTTCAGCTAGAGTAGATACAATCCTTTTTCGCTGGTCATTTTGAAAAAAATGACAGTTTCTTTTCCTTTTTTTTAATCGTACCAAAATCTAATCAGCACTAAGATAACCCACAAGTGACTTAAATACCAAATATTATGAAATTTTACAGAGTAGTTTTGAAATTAACGTGGATACATACATTGCACAGACATGCATATATACGCAGGCAGAAAACGTTCGAAACTCGAGTTGCGATTTTCGACACGATTCAAATACCTTCCCTATACATTACCATGTATTGTAGGGGAATTAAAAATCCCTCTTAAAATCTTTGCAGCATAGCAAAATACATATTATAATGTTCTGGATTCAAACTGCTGTCAGACCTCCAAGAACTGTTTATTGACCGAGTTAAGGTTTTTAAGCTCCATGGAACTTAGTTGGATTCAAATATAAACTACACTATAAAGCAATACATTTAAATACGTTAAATGCCGAATTTATTATATCATCCACATGTATTAATGATTTATGCAACGCATATGCACGCACTATAAGCACGTATGCACACATGACTATCAAATACTATATATAAAGCATTCACTATAAAGTCTTGAATTACCATGTATAAATAATTTCCATTTTGGAGTTTCACTAAGTCTTGAAGAAGGGCATTCGCCTTGCACAAGCAACTTTTATAAATTACAATTTTCTTCATATTTATTTTGCAAGACACATCTAAAACACATTTAATCCAAAAGCTCTCACAAGAAAATGAAAAAAACTATTTTTAGCTCTTTATACAAATGGATATAGAAGTGCATACTTTGTTTCTTCAAGTCTTCTGCAAAATGCAAAGTCTTGAAAAAAGTGATTCACATTGCACAAGCAACTTTCATAAGTTATAATTTTCTTCATATTTATTTCACAAGACACATCTAAAATACGTTTAATCCAAAAGTTCTCACAAGAAAATGAAGAAACTATTTTTAGCTCTTCATACAAACGGATATAGAAGTGCATACTTTGTTTCTTCAAGTCTTCTACAAAATGCAACCTCTAAAACAAAGCATAAGCATTTACATAATGAATGAGTTTTCCCAGGAAATCTCTTAAATAGAGATAACTAGCTTTAAACACGGTTCTGCAGAGGAAAAAAAATCATATTGGTGTGCCGTGGACGGATTTATTTATCTCGTTAATTGTGATAACTGTTTCGCTATTTTAGATACCCGCAAATGGCAACGGGTAACACATCCTTTTATCTCAACACAAAACTCCATTTTTACGATTGGAAATGGCAAAAAAAGAAAACCAGTGACAAATGAGGATGGAACCACGGAGCGAATTAATTAATCAAAAACATTTGCTTTCCGAGCTACCGCGCTATTTTATGCTATTGCCAGAACGTTATTGATAATTAGTTCTGAGAGATAATTTTGTCGAGTTTTTCTTGAATGTTTGGAAGGATTAGCGCTTCACAGTTTCGAGATCTGAGTGGAAAGCTTCACTTTTACTCCCATTCATATCATTTGAGATATGACGCCATGTAGTAAAAGTGGGGGTACAAAAAATAACGAGAATTGCTTGGAAAATATGCCACTTAATTTGATTGGAACAATTTTTTCGACGTTTTAATAAGCAATTACGGAGTGTGGTATTTGCAGTTTCATTTATATGGCCATTTCAGGTTATGCGCATGTGTTTTATATAACGTGGTTTATAGCAATGGTAATTTCTGTAAATATACATGGAAGTTATCATTTTATTCAAATATATTTGTGATTATATAAGCGTTAATACAAAATTATGATCACTTTTTACTTCCTATTTCTTAATAGTTCCGAGAGGATTTCCCAGCTTTCAAAAATATAACAGCTTTGTAATTAAATAATTATATTAGAGAACTGTACTTGCCTATGTACACAATCTTTGATTCAAGGCACATATTATCAACAAAATTTTATGCTATTGCCAGAATGTTATTGATAATTTCATTTCGAGAGAAAGGAAAATTTATCTGAGAAAAAATTTAGTAGAAAATTTAAAAATAAATTTGATTTTTATGGGTTTGATACAGATATTTTCCTGCACTTAGACGTGAGATCACATTTACATTTCGGTTTATCTTCATTTCACTTTTGCTATACAGAACATTTTCTATTAATGATATATCTCAGGTATGTATATATTACAAGTAAAATAAAAATTATTCAATTATATATATATATATATATATATATATATATATATATATATATATATATATATATATATATATATATATATATATATATATACGAAGCATATGGCAACATTGGTCTAGCTATATTTTGCTTGTCATGGTTGCACTAATGAAGTGTATTTTAAGGTATTTATGTTTCCTTTATTGTTCCAATCAATATGATTGTCGTCCATATAATACAAGTTTATAGATAAAATCTATCTTGTGTTTCAAAAACAAGCATTTTTGTGTTCATTTCGAAGGGATATATGGACTTGAAGAGAATTTTTTCGAAATGAACTTATCTTAAGCCTAAAGCTCTTCCATGTGCAAGCTTTTTTGCTTGATTTTTTTGTTTTCCTATTTTCATTCCTCATTTTTGAAATTTGTTGATTGTCTTTGTCTTTATGACCTGCATTACGCTTTATTATTATTAATTTCTTTTATTTCTTTGTATTATTGTAGAAAATTTTGGAATAGGGTATTATGAGTTACTATATACATTCTAACATTGGATTTACTAATTTATATTTATATATATATATATATATATATATATATATATATATATATATATATCATAGTACAATTTAATAGACCAAAATCCATGTAACATTAAAATATAAAGAATATATATTATATATTAATAACTTTGAATATAAAAACTGTATTTGGAGGGTGTTTGAGTCAGTAGACACTGCAAAGAGTAGCTTTGCAATTAGAAACATGATTTTGAGGAAGTGATTGAAAGTGAAAACACATGCCTTTTGAAATATGTATATAAATTATAGTACATATATCTTAGTGTGCTTACTATAATAAATGGTGTGTACTTATAATATAAGCAGAAATATTTTATCATTTTATTTATTATTAAATATAAAATTAGAAACTTTAGTCAATTTTTATATACCACCCCCCTTAAAACAAATCAATCTATTGTTTAACAGTACAGTACAGTAAATTCATATGTAAGGCACTTTACATACTTATTTACTGTAGATTGGCGAAAAATGTTTTATCAGCTATTTAAAAACTATTACCTATGGTTCATAACAAAATCTATGTGTCATAGTAAGTTCACTTTACAAGATTTGATATTAGGAAAGTAACTTTTCAGATGCAATCATTTAAGTACTTTAAATTTCAATTTATTCCCTTTTACCTTTTTGATCATATTTCCCTTGTATAGTTGTATTTTTATACATTAAATCCTGTGCGATGTAGGGAAACAAATATCTCACATGATCATACTGTATACTTTAATTTTCATTTATTTTCCTTTATTAAACTGATATATTTTTATAGAAAATCAACAAACACTGAGAAAAATCCATTATACGTTCAAAAGTATTTTTGATCTTGATCACTAAATACAAGAAAGCCATGGAGGGAAAACTAGAAAACTACCTGAATACCCCTGTGTTTTCAGTCTTAATAATTCAACCCATTTAATTCTGCAATTTATTCCTTCTCTTTTCGTCTTTGGAGCCCCACTTTCATTTTCTTAAAAATGAAGAAAAACGCGGGGAAAGCTGTATTCAAAGCATATGTACGTTGCTAAGCCGATTATAGCGATCTGATTTTGTAATGCCCTGAGAAGCAATCACTGAGAATAGGCAAATACTTTACAGGAGATAGAAAAGAATGGAAATAAAGGCAAGAGACGCTTAAGGACCGTAAGAAAGCAAAAGAGGAAAGCATTTTAAAACATCTGGAATAGTGTATCATTTGTTGTTTATAATAAAATTAAAGGAATATATATATATATATATATTAGAAATATGTAATAATAAAAAAATGTATGTAATAATAATAAAAAAGAAATTCAAGTAATATTAACATCACCATAGAAGCAAATTCACGGCCATAATGCCGATAAGAGAAGAGAACAGCACCAGCCCAAATTCGATTATTAGTCACAGTTAAATTCCTCTTCAGGTCTAAGTATTTAACTCCAACTAACTCAAACACATTCCTGTTTCAGATAGAGTAATAGTACATTACTATAAATACTCCAACCCAGACTACAGGCATCAAAAAATAAAAAAATGAAAATAGGATACATTAAGAAAATTTGTATTACCATGCGGCATGAACCCTTCTTCTTCCACCACGTGTATACACGATCAACCTCAACAGCATAATTATCTAGAAGCACCGGAATGAACAAGTCGAAATTCTAACAGGGAGGCAGTACGAACGTTCACAGCAATACTCCCAGACCCGTTCAGTGAGTCTAAGCTGGAGACAGGACAAGAAATCCAGAATATGAACAACCCATATACGCAATCCTGAATATGAACATGAATCAAAGATGAAAATTCTTACTAAACAAGTAATTCATAGGAAAACTGGATAAACGAGAATGCCACTATACACCATTATAAGGGCACTTAAATCGCAGTTTCAATACTGGCAAAAGTTACATTTTTTTTTGCGAAAATAAAATTCTAAACATTAATGTTAATGCAACTTATTTTCCGATTTTTTTACTTTTCTAATTTTTTTGACTTAGTTTATTATTTTTCATTTTTATTTATTTATATAATTAATATTTTTTTTTAAATGTATGTTAGCCACTATAATTGGGAAAGTTTTCTAGGATGTTATCGAGTGAAAATTGTGTGTGTGTGATACACTGAGTTAATTATTTTAATAAAAAACTAGGGAGGATATTCATGTATATATAAACATAAATTTGAAAACAATGAAAGGTAGGTCATTAAAAGTACAAAATACTCAGGAGGTTACCACGATACCAAGAATGAACCAGAAGAGGTATATAAATATAAATAAGTGATAAAAATTAAATATAAACTATAAAAAGGCAAACATGTACTGTATCGTCAAAAGCACATACATATTTTGGCTTTCCAACCATAACGCTAAAACAAAAAATGTAAACTAGATTAGAAAGATATTTTACCAAATTTGCATCCAACATAATTATTTACTCAGTTCGTGTTAAAATAAAAACAATATTATTAAATTTTTAAGATTAATTACTAAGATAATGTATAATCTATAGGTTTTATAATATGTTGTATATTATTAATATGAAGGCGCTAGATGATTAAGAAATACAATAAAGCTCACAGCATTGTAAATTTTTCAGTTTTTTCAATTTTTATTCTTAGATATATACATCTTTTAATGTTTGTTTTATTCCTATTATTAGTCATTTCTATTACATTTATTGCGTTCATCATATTTCCCCTTATTTGTATTTTTAATATATATGCTTGTGTGTATTATGTCTGTGTGCATTATAAAATAAGATGTATCGGGAGGGACGATTTTTTTTAAGGAGCTTTATTTAATATCAATGATAGTTAGCACATATCATGTCTACATATGATATGATGATAGTCGCGCAGGTGATATATCAAGTTTATATGATAGATCAGGCGACATACACAATACACAGTAGTGTTAAGAAAGGAGTATATTATTCTAAAAGATTCTAAATGCTAAATTAGGGATTTTTTACGAAATGGCGACTGCCTAATACTTTGTCTAATTTCCCAGGGCAAGTTCCTGGGAAATTAGACAAAGTATTTAGCACCCCCGATTTTTAGCAATGAAAGTATTTAAATGTAGACTATTTTGCTGCGCATGTTTAACACCTACAATCTGTCAGATGGTTAAATAAATAATTTACCATTTTAAAGTTACCAATATTTGATTTTATTGTTGTGTTAATAAAATTGGTAATACTAGATAAAAACGCCATCCGTTAACATCTAAGGGAATTCAATTTATTAGTGCTACTTAAAATTTATATTACCCATTTTTCATAGAAATATTGAACTGGCTTACATTATTTCATATACTACTTGATATTTAGTTTAATACTTAACTGCTATTAAAGAGGCAGTTTACAAACTTAATGAATCGAATACATAACCATTAAATAAAAACTTGCATAATAAATGTATAAATCTTGTAACATGAACCAATAAGGGTTGGTGCACACCACACCAACATTGCTAATAAATTCCATCCCCCATCAGAAAATCAAGTAGTTTGTTTTGAAATCCATCAATTTTATAGCACCTCTCCAATTTTAATGCTCCTGTTATGCACCCAGAATCTTCGTCCATAATACTAATTAGCTGCAGTTGACGTCATTGTAAGCACCTGCGAACTTCCCGTAATTTGTATGTTAATGATAATGAATTCGTTTTAAAATAACAATCTACACGTGTTACAAGTTATACCTGTGCTCTAGAGTGTGGGTAGCATGTTTGTATTTGCAAGAGTATCGAACCCAAAATTAGAATAATTGGTAGCAGTGGTGTACTCAAAGTACATACATGAGCACTATTTTTTTCCTGAACTAATGGCTATTGATATAAGACATACTATGATTTATACAGGATATTTATATTAATGGATTATGTGTTGACGCTTAAAAGAGCATGAAACAATGATTATTAAATTTCTCTGTAAAATGTATATATATATATATATATAATAATTGTATAATAATTTATATAATAATTATGTTTTCGTCTTTCTAGACCCTCCAGAAGCCCCTCGGAGACATAGAATGCTGAATCTTAGCATGTTTATTGACTCGCTTACGGGGCAAAACCTAAAGCAAACGGATTTACAATGTCTCCGCCGGGGAAAAAATCGAGGGTTTTCTGAAAGTATTTCCAGACCCTCCCGAAAACACCAAGGTGTCTTAGAGGACTAAAATTTTGCACACTTTGGTACCAACTAGGGGACAGAACCCAATAAAGACGAATTTTCGATTCCTGCTGCAGAAGACAGAGAAAATAGTATTTTGGAAAGTTTTCCTAAACACTCCAGGCAGCCCCCTCCAACGATCCAGAAGGCTGAAACTATGCACACTTCCAATATTGACCACAAATTAGAAGTTTAGTGCGCCAACTTTCTATTAAGACCGCTCTTTTGCATCTTAAACGCCATACACAATAAATAGAATAAAACGTATAAAAATGTTGCAACTTAGTCTTTTAAGTGTGCTAATTTTTCTGCCTTTGAGAAAGTTAAATACAAATTCTTATATAAAAATCCTGCACATATTTAGGATTTTCAAAAAAAAAAAAAAAAAAAATCATTTTTTAATTTTCAGTAGATAGACGGCGTTTAATACAGCTTAGTTGACCAATAAATGGTTCTGAATAATTTTGGTTATTTAGATAGCGCCAGTTTACAAAGAACTTCTTCAAAATTTGTTATTCATTTAAATGTATATTGATGTTTATTTACAGTACATGTAACTATTATTGTACTGGAATATTAATTTCGGATTTATGCTTTGTGACTACCATTATTATATTGTATAGTTTTTATATACTTAATATGTGTTAAGTCTAAAAAATTTATATGTAATAATTCTTAAAAATCTGTAATTAATTCATATCCATAACCAATAATTAATGAACACTATTGAGGTTACATGTGATGTGTGAATTGTTATTAACACAGCTTTTTTATGCACTTCAACAGCAGTTTATATATATATATATATATATATATATATATATATATATATATTTATATTTATTTATATATATATTTATATATATATATATATATATATATATATTTATATTTATTTATATATATATTTATATATATATATATATATATATATATATATATATATATATATATATATATATATATATATATATATATTTATTTACTTATGTATATATTTATATTATTTATATATATATCTGTGTGTGTGTGTGTGTGTATGTGTGTGTGTTACTAAAGAACACTTTTTTCTTCCAGTTCCTTATTTATAAAAGTTACTCCCTTGAAATGTGACACTTTATGAGAACACGTTTTATGATTTATCAGCTACATCAATACATTTAGTGAGTATGTAAATAAAACATAGTCAACAGAAGCGCCAACATTATTTTTATAGAATTTCTTCGAATAGCACCAATCTGTAAGAAAATTTACTTCCTACCACTTTCCCGGGGAAAAATAGTGAGTTAACCGATTAATTTTCAAAGATAAGATCAGAGTATCAAGGTAATCAGAGATATTACCACATCAAGAAAGTTACCATCAGATTGAGCGTAAACCTTTCTCTTGGCCAACTATCGGGATTTGCTCACCGACCCATGCATAAGAAAAGTGTTCGACTTCAGCCATTAAGTTCTGATTGTGGATACATCGGGCAAATTGAGCATTAAAATCGGATAAAGAGATATCATTGCTTTAGTAAGACATCAGGTCTTACTCTTAGATTTGTTTGTCAGACATTGCTATACATATACTCTATTAGAAAGGAGAATTTGCTGCAATTGTGGCAGTCAGAATTGAAGAATAATTAAAAGAAATTACGATCGAAACTTCAATAGATCATTAAATCTGATGAATAGTGGCAATTACTTGATTCTCATTTCTCGCCAATTGGATATTTGGTATCTGATACCACCCACCATATAATGTCCAGGATTCCGGCCATTAGATTTATTGATTAAGGATTGATGCAGGTGCATGCTATTGATTGTTATAACGAGGTGAAATTTGACATAGAATTCATTGCAATGGTTATGGAGAAACGGGGAAGTTGAAAAGCAATTCTAGAAATGGATCTCAGAAACGCAAATGAAAGGCAGAGTATCGAACCCTGAGGGGTAATTAGAAATGGGAGCTGAGGGACAAAATGTTAATATTTCCAACTTTCGCTGAAATGGTACGTGTATCTCGAGCCAGGCAAAATGCAAGAACCGAGGTTATATTATGTCGCAGTAATATTATGCAGTGGTTAGAAGTAGATTCTAAATTTGAATCTAATGGTTATGTTCGTTTATATGAAGGGAATTAATACTTGTAAATTTATCTCAAGAGGTAAATGTATCTCATGAGGGAGATAATTGCAGATTTAAAATCTGTTCTCATAGGAATATAATAAGAGAAATGAAAAACAAAATCTGCTTGCATCTTATGTTGTCAAAAACTGTAAACTTGGAAAAATAAGTTTCTTATTTGGGCAGAATATCCCTGTATATGACTCGGATGGAACGGATAAAATAAAAGTTTTTAATATAAAAGTATTAAAATAAATGTATCACTTAATATTTGAAAAAATATTAGTACATTCAATTGATTAACTCTTTTTCTGAAAAAAAAAAACTTTAACAATATTTTTTTTCAGAATAAATTCAAGTACATATCTTCATAATTTTCATTTTAGCAAAAATATATTTCTTATTTTAATCAGATTTAAAATTACAATATTTTCCTTACGATTATCAATGAATAAATGGATTTCTTGTAAAATTATTTTCATATTAGAAAATTATTTTAAATTAATCTAATTGTTTACGAATGCATTCTGCAATATATCGGCTATTTCATGCGGATGAGCTCATTATAACAGAGAAATATGTCCATGTATGTTGTTATCTGCAACAGAAATGTCTTCCAAACAAATGATGAAGTATAAAACCAATGCATTATCAGCAATGTTCAATCAATATGAAAAATGCACCACATGAATTACAATTCTAGTTATAAAATTCAATATTTAACCTTTAAACATTGTATAATTATTATAATTTAAATTTATAAGCTACATTTTATTTCATCATTCAATATTAAATTCAGTATTTAATCTTTTATATTTTCTTTATTATTGAACTTTATTTAATTGTGTTTCATTTATTTAATTTGCAACATCCTTGTATAACTTCATATTATATAATTTACTTAATTTTGGCTTGTTTTACAGTATTTCTCTGCTTATGTTTACTTCAGTTATTTCTTACTCTTTTTATTTTGCGGAGAGCCCTGAGCAAGTATTCGAAAACAAAACATTGCCAAGATGCAACTATTTCATCGCAACAATCCTGAACCCCCCTTCAACTAATTTCGTCTACATCTAATATCTAATTCAATCGCCAAGCAGACGATGTTCTATCGATGTACACCTCTTGGAGGGGCGTATACTGGGGATCTTACCAAACAGGTCTTGTAGTTCAAGCATCTGCCAAAGATGCGCGAGCACCTGTCTCAAGACATCTTCGATGCATAAGACGGTCATTCTACTTAGTCACTCCCCACCCTTTATGCCGGAGCCCCCTGGCAAAGATTCGAGTTTCACTTATTACCAGATGAGTTGCTTTCGGCATGGTCTTCCGGTTTGCCTCGCTTGCGTTTTTTCTAGTGATGGGAAAACTCATTGCTTACGGTTATAGATTCACGTTATCGTGTCGTTCCAAACCTAAATGTAGTCACTAAACATTTTTATTTGATAAGAAAGAAATGATAAGAGTGTGGTTCGAAACAGTCTTATTGTTTCTACTTTAAAAAATAATTCTAAAAGCATTCATTGATGTTGTTTGTATTTTATTATTTGTTTTTACATTACAACATATACAGTAATCAAAGCTGCCTGAAACAAAAAATGCGTAATTGATTCCTGGTGGATTTGTTAGTTTTCGAGACAGACCCTTCTCGAGAATTATTTGGCACTGGTCTACCAGGTACTAGCGACTTCGCGGTTTACGGAAGATTACCCTCAAATATAACTGACCCTCTCTTATATGTTCTTGTTTGTCCGAAATCTTGTTAGTATTTTATGTCCAGAATATATGTGGAGTAATATAAGTGTAAGATAAATAAGATAAATAATTTGAAAATATGTTAAAGTCACTTCAGAAAAGCAATTTTCAAAAACGCTGTTGTGAAAAACATAAATCCAGAAATTCAAATTATAATTATGTTTTATTAGAAAAATATTTTATTACAAAATTACAAAATGTTGATTTTTTTTAAAGAAATTAATACACAAGATAACTCTGATTCATGAACGCCTCATTTTACCATGTTTATATAAATATAGACATAAGAAAGCAAAAAATCCAAGAAAAGTTCAATTTAACGAGCCCACTGTCTATATTTTAGGGATAGTCAATATGAGACCTGTCCAACATAAATCTTTCTGAAGTCTATCTTGGTAGACCAAGGCCATACATAAAATAAATAGTTTAAAAAATTTAAAAATAAAATCATATAAAAATGTGTTTTATTCACTCATTTTATTGAACAAATACATCAATAAGATGCTTCCTTTTATTTTTCGATAACTATTTTTTTTTCAGGTCTACTTCAAATTCTGTTGTTACACATCTCAATTAATTTTCCAAATTTTCTTCTGTTATTGAAGCTCGATATTTACTTTCATTAAAGTTCATTTTTGGAAATATGGCTCCACTAACGTTTGAGGATTCGCAAACACTAAAATTTTTGTGTACAACACCTTAAAACTTTTGTGAAAATAGCTTGTGCAAATAACATTTAACGTATGTGTGATGAGTTTAAAAATAAAAATATTGTAGTTTCGATTCATGTAATTAAGTTCTTATTTGGATTGTCTTAAGATCTGTCGTGGTGGGAATTTTGGTACAGTGGAATTCTATTGCATTTCCCTATATTTTGCTTGCATTTTTCTTTATTGTGTTTCTATTTCTCTTTATTTAATTTTTATTTTTATCGTAGCTAGGAGGAATGCAGGAAGTAACGTGCTGGGCCGCATATGACCGGTGGGCCTCGGGCTGGACAGTCCTGGTCTATATAGGCTTTATAGGAGCAACCTATGAAATGCATCAGGAAACTTTTAAAATAAAGGAATACACCTCGGTACATTTAATTATGTTTCATAATACTAAAACAAAAATATCGTAACTTCAAATTTCAACCACTTCTTCAAACAAGTATGTTTCCTTTTCATCCTTCAATGCTTATATACACTCCTCAGAGTTTATCATTCTATATATTCCACTCGAATTCTTTTTCCTACAAGTGTTTCGAAATCGACAATTGATGACCGCAAACTTTTTTCATCTTTCTGGACAAACATTCCCTTTCGGGTATGATTCGGTTAAAAAGTCTTTTCAGAACAACAGGAACATGGACAAACATGAAATCAATGATTCCATGCTGCCCGGAGATATTTCTGTCTAGACGTCATAACAGCCTTTGATATCGCAGCATTATAGCGGATATGTCTCAAATAAAACTTGATATTCCTTAAATTTTGAGAAATGGCGCAAACAGTCGCCAAATATGTTCTCGGACTGAGGTGCTCTAGGGCAATGGCTATATTGATTTGTGGTAAGTATGGTAGTAAAATGGGGCATAAATGCGAACATTTTGGAAATGTTTAGGTGTTTTTGATATTCTGCAGTTCTGAAATGAGATATAAGACATTACGTGAATTAGTCGCATAATTTTCAAAAGTGAATAATTTTGCAAATAACATTTCATTTTAGAAAGTTGGAAAAGTTCTACGCTTTACTAATCAAGATTTTATTATTAATATCAATCATTTCTTGAAATATGATGATGCAATTTCTGGATGCATTTTATACGAACTCGATAATATCCTTGAGGTGTTAGAGTTTAACACTACATATGTAAGTAGGAAATTACATTTTGTTTTCATATTCAATATATCTCTTAAATTATTTTAAATAATTTCATATATTCAGATATTTCTATAGCAAATAAATGTTATTACTGTTATACTCCGACAAACTCGATAATATCCTTGAGGCGTTAAAGTTTGACACTACATATGTCAGTTGGAAATTACATTTTGTTTTCATATTCAATATATCTTTTAAATTATTTTTAATAATTTCATATATTCAGATATTTCTATAGCAAATAAATGTTATTACTGTTATAAATGTTTATTAAGTTTGTATATTCTAAATAAATATTTCTAGGCTCTTTTATTTCTGTAGCGAGATCTTTTAAAAAACAGATAACTTTTTTATTTTATTATTATTTTTATTTTAATTTTTGCAGCAGTGTAAACACATATTTTGCATGTCTTTTGAGTTTAGAATTTCGCAGATTTTCAGGAAGCAATATTTTATATTTATCATTCAGCAGATTGGAAAGAAAATTGAAAGCTAAATTTATTTACCCTTTGAGTTTTATAAATATAATCATCTAGCTGACCTCCTTCGATCTTTTTGTCCCAGCACTGTATGGGCCGAGACACAGAAATCTTTTGAAATTCAACAGGGAGCCTCTATCATTCCTACCTGGAGCGGAATCACACTTTTAAAGTACTTCAAATTACATTCGAAGGGAAACTTACTTCCTTGTAAAATATTTCAAATAAAAAATACGGCTCCATAAGTCGGATTGGATGCCTGAGCGGAACATCTGGGACAAAAGAATAGGATATGAGGCATTCAAAAACTAAACGACATCTTATAGGCAGTAGCTTATAAATAATGCAAATGCCCGACTACCAATGGAAAATACGCATAAAAAAATGTGCCCATGAATGGGGAAATGAAGAAAAACATTGTTTTAATGAAAAATACCTTTATTCTTTCCGATTCTGCTAGAGTATATGTGTCAGCAGAGAACAAAGTTCGTTAACCTCTTTGTTGTGCCTACAGAAACTATTGTAAGCTCATTTATAATAATTCTGCGCAATCCGTTCCTTCGTATGAACCGGTCACGCCCACCTGTTTCTCTGTGACACGTTAAATAATGGGTTGAAATAAATGAATCACGGCTATGACTGCTTATTCATATATATATATATATATATATACATGGAAAAATTCAGCCCATTCTTCAGCAAATCTCTTCAGAATGAAGATATTCATTTTTACCCATATGTTTTTACTTGGCCGGAGAAATAATTAATAGTTGTTGAGTCCCCCCCCCCTCTCGGTCTACTTCATGGAATTTTATTTTAATCAGCACGTAATGTGATTTTCCGCTACATGCCAAATTTTAACTCAGAAAATCAATGCACATTATTTCTTACACTTCGAGCGTATTTTTTTGTATCTTTTTTGCCAAGAAAATTATACATTTTTACAGTGTATTTTATATGTTTTTTGATCTATTTGTCATTTAATCTAACTCATCAATATTCACTAGACATTATAAATAATCGGTTTTCCGCTTTATCCTTTTATATAGAAGTTACTTCAAATTATTTAACCAGCCAATATATTGTAAATATCTTTAGCTTATAAGGATACTTAAGTATCTCCCCATTTTAAATATATGATTATATCTCGTATATTCCATGGAGTATATACTTTTTATTCAATTCTCCTGTGTTTGCTATTTATTATAGTAAAAAAACGTGTTCATCAATGATTCCTGTTCATTCTATTTGCCCTACCTTAATTACGGCTGTCTTATATCCACCACTTATTCCCTGGGTTGAGTTTCAGTGTAAGGCCTTTCAACTTTTGCTCTCTACTCTAATATTCAATTCTCCATTCAATACCATCTGCTCTGAGTTATCACATAGGCCCTGGACTCCTGCCTGATGGTTCATGGTAATACTTGAATGCCTAATAATTTTTCAATTTTAATACTCTATTTTTGATTGTAGACTTGGATTATGTTATTCAAAGTTACTAAATATCGCCGAAACATGCATTTATTTCGGCGTTTAAATTTGGATTCAGGAGGATTATATTCGAATTAAGCTCCAATTTAGACCTAGCGCTATTTTTTGTTTTTATTCGGCATAGTGACCAAGTTTTTACTGCTTTGGATAATTTACTGTTGTGGTGTTTTTTCAATGATTGTCTGTTATTAGTTATTATTTTATTTTTGTGGCTATTAATTTTATCCTCTTCTAATTCATGTCCTGCTGTAAGGAATATGTGTGAGAGGAAGAAAAATACTAGCCATCAGGCATTACATTCATGTAAATATTAATCAACAGGAATGTTTAATACTCATATTCTTCACAACAGCAATGGCGTATGTGCCTAACAATCTTAGTAAAGTAAATCAGGACATGTACTTCTATATCCATCATAGAATGGTTTTCTTTAACAGAACCCTTTTTTCTTCACCGAGATAAAAAAAATGCCCCAACTTGGACAAATCAAATTGAGGTGAATGGGTTTAATGCACTACCATTTAAAAAAAAATCAGCGAGACGATAATTTAAGAAATGACCTTGGAATCTTTGCTCATCTTTGTCACAACAACAGAGTCACTGTCTACGTAATTGAGAAGATCTCTCTGCTTGGAACTGCAGTGTTGAAGTCGCAATTACCACGGCTGTCAAAGACGGTTGCATATCATATGTTAGTTACTCGTATTTATAACAGTTTATCTTTACATCTAAAGGTCATGATTTTTCTGTCTTCAAAAATAGCTGCGTATGCCATTTGAGATTCGAATAGTGGACGCATTCATTAAGACGTGTCATCATGGCTCTCGATAATTTAGAAGATAGTGAAAGTCAATAGATCAAAAGTTCTGTTTAAGAAATCGCATTCAAAATTAAAAACATAAATACTGTTTTTTTCTTGATAACTAAGTTCAATGTATTGTTGAATAAATAGGGGAATGAGTAGGAGAATATTGTTGAATGAAAATAATTTATCTAGTCAATTTTTTTTTGATTTACTATGTTCGACGTATTGTTGAATAGGGGTATGAATAAGGGTACTTTGATTGTGCGAATATCACATTTAAATTTTTATATAAAAATGTGCTTAAAACTAACTTTTAATTTGTATCCAAATAAATAAGAACTGTGTACTGAAATATAATTGCACCAGTTGGTAAATGGACAGAGCGTCATCTGGGTAGCTGGAGATTGGTGATTCGGTTTTCCGTTGAGGCAAGAATTCTTTACAATCACATATGAAAAGCTGAACCCTGTTAGTTATATGTAGTGAACTATTCATATCTGAATAATGCAAAACTGGAATTTTCACACGAAACTACGATTTGTGATTGCAGTGGATTTAAATCATTGATAGCTGAGTCGATCATGGTACATAACTGTACAGAAAAGTAAAGAATTGAGGATGTTATAAAGATCAACAGTTGCACTTCAATCTGAATTCTGCAGGGAGGAAGGCAATATGCACATCAAATATAGAAGGACAGATAATCTTCTGAGTAGCTTAATGTATAGAGCGCCATTTGTGCAACTGGGGTACAAATTATATTATAGATGTCGTACTGATTAGTAAAATTAGATACTGAGTCATGGAAAAGTTTGAATATCTTTACTTGTTCACAAAATGTGTGTTAAAAGGATATGCGGCAGTTGTGGTCGCAACATATCAAAGTGAGATTTAAGCAATAAATTGTAAGCAATAAATATCTTATCACCTTCTTATACTGCTTAATTAAGCTTAATTTTTATTTTAATAAAGGTTCAATTAAGACATTTATTTAATATTTGAATAGACCATGACGAATTTCTTAGCATATAGTTCAACAAATCCTTAGTAATTTGCGAACATTTAGTGATTATAACACATTACTACATACGTCAGTTAAACATTAAATTTTATTTGAAATTTAACTTATTTCAATCTAGAATCAAAGACCCCGTATCTCATACTGAGTATAATATATTTATAAAACGATACCGTTTGCTATTGTAGTTTACCAATCGTTATAATTTTATTGCATTGTGTTTGCACTACATAGCCTCCATTTATTTGTATTTTCTCCATGTACTTTTTTATTAAATGATGAAGTTGGTACTGATAGAATAAAGCACACATGATTTTACAGGATTTTTTTACAGGATTTGCAGTTTTTTCACAGAATTTTAAAGACAAATAACTCCTAAAAATGATGTACTCATGTCCATGCACATATAAAATTCAAACCGATTTCCGAAGAACGTGAGAATGACAAATATTGCGAATCTTTATTTGAAATGAAAATTCAGAGTAACCAGAATTTTTTAAGGATTATAATATCATCTCAATGCCTTGCGTAGTCTCAAATGTATTTTATTATTTAAAAGAAATTTGGCGTATTCATTTAAAACGTTAAAATCAATTTGGCCCTCGTACACAGATGATTCTATGAATTTTTCATTAGATAAGATGAATTTTCTAGTAATCCTCCTGTGTTTCTTTGTTTAACATAATTGATTTGAACATTACTTTTTTTTTCCCACCAAGAGTTGGAAGTTTCATCTCACCTGAAGATACATTCTAAATTTTTACGTTGGTTTTAGCAGTATTAAAGTTTTTTTTTAAGTTTTTAAATATATTTGATTTTCATTGCATTTAACTTTAAGGATATATTTTTACAATTTCCAGTGCTCAATACGTATTTCATGTCTCAGTATTCAGCAACCCACCTTCTCTCTCTTGCATTAAACGAATACTTAGAAATGTAAAATAAATTATACATAAAGTATAAGAAATAAATGGAAAAGAGATATTTCATTTTTCCCTCATTTCGATGACGCAAGAAAAATCCCCTTTACGTGAAGAGAAACTTGTAGAATTACCGATGTCAACTACAAGCGCTGTTGGTTGATTATATTTTAAATTCCTGAATCAAAAGGTTCATAATATAATTTGAACTGCTGAAATACATAAATTTATTATTTTTCTCTGTCTTAAAGAAAGAAAATAGAAAAATATAATCCTTGGTTTAATTGAAAATTGGAAATTAAATTTGTTGTTCCTAAATTATCTTTCAAACTTTAATTTTAAGTGCAAGGGCAACTCAATTTAATATTGAATTGCTTCAAAAGTCATGGAACGATATGTTCTGTTATATCAGTGTATATTTCAGTATTAAGTAAGAATCAATGGTGCAATGAATCCGTACCATAAAAGATATAGCATCATGTGATATAAACACAATGTAATAACTAAAATATAATATGCTTTAAAATAATACTTAAATAAAAGTGAATAAAAGTGACTCCGTATTGTATAGAATCCCCAATGCATGTAATTGTATTGATGTATGTAATTGTATTGATGCATGTGTACCAATGCATGTAATTGTATTGATGGACTGGTTTTTCCATTTTTCAGAGCTCTTCATCACTTATTAAACTAAAATTGCTGCAAAATATCTTGCTATATGAGGAAAAATTTAAAATATTTAAGATGAGGGTCTAATTTAGTTTTAGCATGGCTACTCTCAGGTTCTTCAGGCTACGTCAGATTTAAAGAAATACATGAGACCGCATGAGGCTGTAATGACAACTGTCGTAGTCACAAAATCCTCCGATAAAGGAGATTCACAGTCTAGAATTTCGTTCTATTCTTGGTCGGATGATTTTACATATCTAGCACAAACATTTTGTTATTATGAACTTGGTGATATTATCTTCTTGTAATCTTAACTCATATTTTTTTCAATTTGAAATTAGCTTCATAGTATGACTTGTTTCATTTTATTGACTAACATAATATTTTACAATAATTCAGCACGTGCCACGATTTCTTGCTGCCAATGCAGTTATGTCATATTGGATACTGAAAAATGTCAAAAAAGGTGGAACCGGTCCACAAAATGATGGTCGAAGCACTGGAAGTGCCACTCCAATCTTTTGGGACTAATTCATTGTGGTACGTTCTGTGACCAATTAAAAATAAATGATTGAGTTAAACATATGGAATATTTCACAAATGTGAAATATTTTTCAAACATATGGAATATTTTTCAAATGAGCAAAAGCTTGCGGTATGGAGACATTGATCATTTATAAAAGTCTGCTTAAACTTCTGTCTAAATTAATCTGCATTAAAAGTACTTTGTCAATGACATTCAGACGTGTTCTTGCCTATTGCTGGTGCGGTTAATATACGTCGACGCGTTATTGTCTGACGCGGTTGACATATATCTCTATCATGTCAAAGAAGGTAATATTTTTACCATTTAAACCGTTAAATATTTTAATAAAATTTTCACGTTGCTATTAACTAATTATTTTTATTGCAAAAATAATAATTTAGGCGACTATATAATAATTGCCTAACGTGATTTTGTCTTTCTAGACTTCCAGAAATTCTTCAGTGACATAGAATAATATATATCTGCACATTTATAGTATCGACAGAACCAAACAACCTGAGACAGAACCAAACGGAGCTGCATTTTCTATTCCCTCTGCAAAAGGATGAGAAAATGTATTTTTAAAATTACTCCAGGTCAGCCAGAAACCCTTTGAGCAAGAAAACTGAATCTTTACACATTTATAGTCTACCGGCCTCACATCATGCTGCCGCAAACCCCTGGGTTGGCCGTGCGGTCTGGGTTTTCAACATTTATAGTGTCGGGCGCTGTAGCCGAGCGGTTAGCGCTCAGGAATTGCACTCGATAGGTCCGGATTCGATTCCCGCCACTGTCAAAACTGCCGCCGTGTTCTCGCGGAGTACGATCACGCTAAATAAGTGGGTCCGTAAGTCCTTCCCAGAGGTTGGTGGTAGGGGAAGGATGGTATGGTCCCTGTAGATGCCTCCCCCACTGGGTTCCGGTCTAAGTTGGGTGACACTTCCCGGCCATCCAAATAGGTACCTTACACTTTTCTGGTAGGTCAGAAGGTCTGGGTCTCAACAACAACATTTATAGTCTCAATCACAGAGATCTCTTTCCATGGGAGGGTGCGTGGCAGAAATAAGGGCTTTCTAAACAAGCCTTTCCAGGCTATCTAGATACTCCTATTGACTTTGAAGGCTAAATATGTGCGCACTTATAATATCGTCCACAAATCAGAATTTAACGGAGTCGGATTTTGACATCTTTGTTAAGGGCAGGCAAAATGCGGGGGGGGGGGGGGTGCCAAAATTATCCACAGACTGCTCAGAAGCTCACCGACTAACTGAAAGGTAGTAAATTTGCATACTTATAGAATCGACCACGAAAAAAAGCCTAACTGGTCCAGTTTTTGATTAAGATGACTATTTTCAACGCCAGCTGCTGAAACCGAAGGCAACTATGCAAAAGAAAACCTTAACTTGAAAAAATTACTGAAATACTCATTCGAAATTATCGAATTTATTTTCTGATGAGCAAAGGCTTGCAACTCTGTCCCGAGAAATAAGATTAATTATAAAAGAAATTACGTTAAACAGAGAAATGCAAACACAGTACAAGAAAATCATCTCAATGTCAGATGAAACTAGTGGAATATTATCAGTGTCATCTGGTAGCGGTCAAAATAATTTTAATTTTCTAAAATTTATTCAACGAAGGGACAAAAAATTCCATATTACATTTGGAACTGTGGAAGGCACATAAATTTACCCTCTCGATTCTCTCTTCAAGGAAAGAGAACGAGTAGAACTGAATTTCTATTTCAATTCGAGGTTTGGAAATTAGATTTGTCATTCTTCCTTCTTCTTATTTTTAAGGGACTTCATTTTATGAAGGACATCAATACCTCATTTTATATGTGATATGTTTCAAAATACCTGCATAAATAAATTACATTCTATTGGAATAAATTTCAACAATTGTGTCAAGTTGAGCCTATGGATATATCATATAATAATTCAGTTTATATCAGAAAAGAATTATAACATATTCATCGGAATAGAATACATTTCAATAATTGTGCCAAACACAGTATATGAAAATATCACATTCGAATTAAGTTTATATCAAAAATGAATTATAGCATATTCATCTGAGTTGGCTGAAATTGTACATACTTTAAACTACCAGGAAAATATAAAAAGCCGAATAAATATATATTTAGTAAATATCGCAATTAACACAAATACAAACTGGTCTTCAAGTATCGAAAACAAATTATAATCTTCTTCTTCAAGACTAATAAGAAAAGCAACTGAGGATAGCACACGGGTTGCTAACTTGAATTAAGTACGCATAGCCGTTTCTTTCTGAAGAAATATGTTATTTGCTTTTGTAAAATAGTAGACCAGTTTATTCATGTATTTAAAGCAGTATTTATGAAGTTCTTATTGTGTTTTATAACAGCAATGTTTAAGAGATTGTTTGATTTGATTGATTTACTAAGAGCATTTTATTAATGTTTAAATGATTGTAAGTAATTGGAAATATATCTATATATGTAAATACATATGAAAAGATGTGTGCATATAAAAATATACAAGAACTTCAAAGGGAAAATATCTGAAGTCCATATCATATTAGAATACTTTAAAAGTGCTGAGAAACTGACTATTAATTTAAATTAGTTAGGGTAATATTGCACCTGATATAACAATAACAGTTTTGATTGTTAAAAAGTAAAAATGCGATGCAACCTATTATAAAAAGTTAAGCAGTGAAATTAGTTGTAAGTTAAATTACAATGTAGCATACAGATCTTTCGGGCATATGTTGAATATTTTTGACCAGTATCGCTTCATGAAATTTAACGGAAAGTAAATTCAAGATGATTCATGCAAATTTAAAAATGAATTACATATGAAACATATATGTAACTAAATACCATGTTGCATTAACAAATAATGATGCTTATAGTAATATAGTAATACTCTTCTAGATGCATTCAATACAACAAAAAGTGGAAATATATAATGAATAATTGGAGAATTCTGAAAAACATCTCAAATATTCTAATACACATATCAACTTCCTTAGCATATACTACAAAATAAATGTTTTTGCAAACTGACGATGCATAGAACTAGAATTTCTTTGAAATTGTAGCTTTCTAATAGTAGCCTTGAAAATAATTTTGAAAAATATCAAACTTATAAATGAATAAATTAACCACTTAATTTTTCTGACATTGCCACACTTAAAATTTAACCAATGATATCGACCAAATGTTTGGTCTTATATTAACGAAATAAAAAAAAAGAAACTAGAATTTCTTTGTAGCTTTCTATATATTTTGAAAATGATTTTGAGAAATATCAAACTTACAAATGAAGAAACGGACCACTTAATCTTCCTAGCATTGCCACACTTAAAATTTAACCAATGATATCGACTAAATTTTTGGTCTTATATTATCAAAATTAAAAAAAAAAGTAAGATATTAATAAAATACCATAGAAAAATGTATAACATTAAACATCGATATGACCTTTCTTCAAACAGGCAACTAAAAATCCACATAAAAAAGCAGCCGAAAATACACAATTAAAAGAGAATGCGAACTGAAGAACGTAAAAAAAGAAGTTTAATTTACGTTCTGATAACATTATTTATCACCCCATTCTGAAACGGAAATGTTTTGCGAAAATCAATCAACCCACACAGAGGCAAATACATAGCAGCAAACGGAATTTGCATCTCGTTTCATATGAACTGAAATGAAGTGAATTATCAGCGCGAGTTGTTTACCCCCCCCCCCCCCCTCCCCCGATCGATGCATTCTTAATTTACCGAAATTTATTCAGCAAAAAACCAAAGATCTCCGTCTTATTATATTTGTGACTCGTCCTTATACGTATATTTATTGCCCCCTTCCCTTTTCCGAGCTGGCGGTATTGAATTTCCATTTCAATACGAATTTCCGAATTCAATGTGTTTTGTCTTTCCAATTTTATTATTATTTTTTTAGTATGTATGTGCGTGCTTTTATTCAAGTGCTACAAGATTTGCAAGTGTGATTTCCTCTGAACAAAGTCCTGGAGATATAGAATTTCAATAGTTATTTGGAATAACCCGTACTTTTTTTTTTTTTTTAAAGGAAAAAGAGAAGGTCACATTCAGGGCTTCCTTTGTAAAAATTGACTGTAGTTAGTGAATCAGTTTCAGCCTAGAAAGTAGCGGAAGTACGGCAAAATAACTGTTTATAGTAATGTTGTATCGGCGCGTAGAATCCTTTTTTTATTATTATGGTACTTCATTTAATTCTTTGAAAAATAACATTTATTTTGCAATAGTCATTCATAGCCATGATTAAATAAAAAGTTCTAATGACTTTTGATGTAAGTCCTTTGCACAAACCATGGTTTTACCCTTTTTTATATTTGTTAATTGAAATAAACGTTTCTTTTTCAATCGTTAATTATCCGTTTATAGATTAGAATTTTACCTATTTAAGGCATAAATATTTATAAAGAACAACTACCAGTTTTTCAAAAAATTGTGTGAAATATATATAATTCCATACATCAAACCTTTTGATTCTGAAGTGTAAAAAATTGATGTGTAAATACAAAGTGAAGTTTTATATAATTAAGTATGTATTGATTTTATTTTTCTATTCTAATCGACGTTTAGCATTTTGATAACTTATGATATGTATTTATTCGGCACATTTTATTTTATTAGTTATTAAATAAATATTGCCAATTCTCTGTGATTAAAAATACGTTTATTAAAAATTGTGCAATGTATAAATTTAAACTCATTGTAAACAGAGTAATTTTGGTTATAAAATATTGAAACTTTAGAATATTTTCTTTTTTATTACGGTAATGGGGTACTCAGTACTTTTGATAAATGTAGATATATTTATTTCGGTACTTTTTGTTCTAACAGTTGACAAATAAAGTATTGCCAATTCTTTTGAAAGATATCCTTTGTCGAAATTAAGATTATTTCTATTTATTTCGTTCCTGCCATATATGATTTTTTTTCATATTTTCCCCTTTTTTTTTTGCTCTGTTTTCAAACTGCATTTTACATGAAATTTGGTAAAAATGTGTTACATATTTCTTCTTAACTGGGCCAGAAAGATATAGATCTACACATCACATTGAAATATTGGGAATTGTAAGAAAATAAATCTTTTGTGAGCGACGAAAACGGATATATTGTCAGATATATTTTTAACTTATTGTTGTACTTAATTTAATGGCTCTTTGACGCATAGTGATATGTTTATCAATCTTTTTTTCGTATAGAACGATACATAAAAATCAAATTGTGCCATGGAAAAATATAATTCCTTTCATAAAACATGGTTGCGATAATTTATCGTCTTCACTTCAGTATAAATATTTTGATTTTATCTTTAAATGTCCATTAAAAACATTAAAACCGGTTTCATTTTTTAAAATAATATTTGAGTTTAAGTTACTTAGAAAACCATATTAAATTACAAAATATATCGGCATTTTCCTGTTTTAAACTCATGTTTGCTTTTATCATTTTCTATCCGATAATGAACTTTTCATTATTAAGTGTTTATACAACTTTTAGGTGCAAAAATCATTATCGGTGTTAGGATATTCCTTTATGCTGACGACATATTGTTAAATAAATAAACTACACAATCAATCAACCATTCTTCATTTATGATGAAGCATGTAATTTATAACTGAAGTACTTGCTTTTATAATAATCTCATAATAATTTTATTTTTTATGGAAACGTTTCAGCATACATTCAAATTTTCATATATAACTTGCTCAAACAAATATTTAACATTCTTTAAAATAATCGACAAACATCATGTATAGTCTATTAAAACATAGCAAGCATTTTATATTTTGAAGAATACATAGCTAAATATTTAGTATTAAATACTTTTGCTTAAATATTTGATAAAATAATTTGAAAAGTATTGGCTGTGGGTATTTTTGTTATGCAATGCAACCCCTTTGCAAATAAATTAACTTTTGATACCTAAAAATATAGTTTAAGGAATTAACCATTGTAAAAAGAGTTTTATATCTTCTGATGTAAGAAGCAGATATGATTTTCCCTTCTAAATCAAACATATATCAAAGTAGTCGAAATCTTTTCATGGAATAACAAATTTTGCAAAACTCTTACATAATTAAAGATGTCTATGTGTGAATCTGTCTGTCTGAGCATGCTATCTGTCGAGGAAAATCAAAGCGTTGGTCAGCTGCGAAATTTACCACAGAAGAACCTCATGTTGCCATATGATGCACCTCGGAAATTTTTTTAAAACATCGATTAATTTAAAAGTTACGAACTTTTAATCTAAAATAAAAAGGGAAGAAGAAATAAATATTCTGGAAGGCATAGCATATATGGACCGGAGAGTAATTTTTAAGAGTGTAATTTCTTTTGTATTCATATAACTATTTGCATCATATCTTTTGATGTAGGGAGGCAAATATGAATATTTGTTCCATCCATCTTTTTCTAAAACTATAAGAAACATGTATACACACAAGTTGGAAAGAGGTTATCTTTTCAGGAAAGAATTACTATTGCAGTAATATTGCAACAAAAGAACAATAATATTGCAATTAATTTTCCAATAATGTGCCTCCTCTCATGTCAAAGTAACTCCATTCTGAATGCAGTATATCTTCCTAAAAGCAAAGTTTTAACTCATTTAAGCATTCTCTGCATCAACAACAACTATTTTATTTGATTTGTCCTCCATTTCGGAGATTAACTTTTCAAACCGTTTGTTTTGAGCTATCAGATTAATCATTTTGTTGCTATTATATCGTTTTCATTTCGAAGAAAAGTCCAAACAAGAATGGCGCTCTTTCTTTTTTGTCTCATTTGTTATTTTAATCCTTCCCATCTTCTGTCAGTATTCTTTGTACGGTAATCGCTTGTCTATTATACGTAAATAACGCAACGGCAAAATCCTCTGTACAAAGGTATTAAAGGATTAACTCTAATTTATTCGTTTTTAAGAATTAATTGAAACTTTGTTTTCAAATTTGTTTAACAAAACTTTCTGTGGAATTTGAGGTTATTATCAAAGTTGATTTGACAGTGAAGAACTTTTATTAATGGATTTCTTGAATGATCAGAAATGTTCTTATTTTGTAGAAATTAAAATATTATAGATGTATTAAATAGACATTTAAGGTAACTTTTATGTATTAATGTTTTCAAAAAAACTTTTATATCAAGTTCTGGTAGCAAAAATAAATTTTCAACTGTATCCAATATTCAAAAATAATTATGCAAAAATAAGTGAAACAGTAATCTCATAAATAATGAAAAACAAAAATTTGTAAATCTGTTGACGTTTATAAAAAAAAATGTCCATAGCACTTTTATAGGGTGTTTTACAAAGGACTCCCTAACTTTGAAATGAAACAACTCGGAAACGGAGATCGACAGAAAACTGAAACAAGTGATATGTTTATTGAGAAAGCCGTAAAAATCTGATACAAAAGTTTTAAAAATAGTTATAAATGTTGCTGAGAGATGGCGCTGCACGCTGTAGTTGCAGTACGGAATCCTAGAAATAGGCTATAAATAATGATGAGACTGTTCTTGGTTTAAAACTCTTTATAGGAATTTATTTTGAATATACCATTATTTTATTTTTACTCTTTATAGAGATCCGGACTGTGATACTGCGACTACGGCGTACAGCGCCATCTGTTAGCAACTTTTGTAACTAATTTTGAAACTTTTGTATCAGATTTTTACGGCTTTCCCAATAAACATATCATTTGTTTCCGAGTTGTTTCATTTCAAAGTTAGGGAATCCTTTGTGAAACACCCTGTATTAGCTTCCCTAGTATAAAATCTTATACGTCCCCTTTGAAAAATCTTCCAAATGACATTTAATTTTACTTGTAAACACTGGCAATGAACCGAGAAATGTTTGTTTTCCCAAACGTTTCTTCATTTGGGCAAGAAGTAAAGTTTTTTCGCAACAGACTGAGAAGAGCAGTATTGCAGTATTGATTTGTCTCATATAACTTCCGGATGATCGTCAGGATCTCATGAACTTTAAGCGACTTCCGTCAAGCTAATTGAAGATAGCCGTGTAATTCTTAAAGCAAACACTCTATAATTGTTTTTAACACTTTACAACATAGTTGAAAAGTGTTTATGCCTTTGTCCATTCTGTCTATCTGTCCGTTCACACGATACCTGCCGTAAAAATGACTTCATCAAAATGAAATGTTAGTACGTTGTTGAGGCAGTCTATGAGACATATGGGAATGTAACTGAATAATATCACCCGATTAATTTTGGATTGGACCCTGGTTGAAAAAATGAATTACATTGAACCCCATGGGCCTAATTTTTCAAATATTTTTTAAGCGAAGATAAAATTCACACATTGCTTCGAAAATTTTAGGAAACATTCAAATTATCCCATAAAATATATAAAAAATTCAGCAAAATATGTTCGCTAGTGTTTTAAATAAAAATTAAAAAAATAATTACACCCAAATAATATTAAAAGATCCCTTGATGCACTTCAAAATAAAATATGGAATCAATCTTTTTTTCCCAGAGTAAAAATCGTGATATTTAAAGTTCTTTTAAATTCATATTTAGTGTTGCATCCGTCTTAAAACCGCTTTAGATTTTCATATTTTATGTGCCAACGCAATTACATTATTGTTGAGTTTAAATGATCTTTAAACTTTGATTATTTCTTCAATAAAGCCTCATTTTAATGGATGCAGAATGTAAACAAGTATATAAGAATTGATAAGATTCGTAAGATGAGATATATAAGAATTGCTGAATTTTATTCACGTAAAATGATTTAACTCTGGAGTCTGGAATAAAAGTTTATGACTGAAATAGTCACTTCTTTTACATAGAGAGCCAGACGATTTATATTTAGATGACGTCAATTGAATAAATTTCATTTTTTTCGATGAAGTTTTAAATTCCTAAGTAAAATAAATTATTGTAGCTCTGTGACAATTAAAAAAATATCACCGCTGAATGCATCGCATTTTAGAGATGGTTAAATAAAATTGCATTTTAGTTGGAAAGTGTTTCATAATAAATGCTTTATGCATGATTGATCTTTCTTGTTCGTAATTCTAACGTTTTTACTTCCTGTTGGCTGTTTTTCTTTTGACAATGAGTTAAATATAATGGAAAGAGTTAGTATAAATATAATGGAAAGAGTTAGTTAAATATAATGGAAAGAGTTAGTATAAATATAATGGAAAGAGTTAGTTAAATATAATGGAAGGAGTTAGTATAAATATAATGGAAAGAGTTAGTTAAATATAATGGAAAGAGTTAGTATAAATATAATGGAAAGAGTTAGTTAAATATAATGGAAAGAGTTAGTATAAATATAATGGAAAGAGTTAGTTAAATATAATGGAAAGAGTTAGTATAAATATAATGGAAAGAGTTAGTTAAATATAATGGAAAGAGTTAGTATAAATATAATGGAAAGAGTTAGTATAAATATAATGGAAAGAGTTAGTTAAATATAATGGAAAGAGTTAGTATAAATATAATGGAAAGAGTTAGTTAAATATAATGGAAAGAGTCAGAATAAAAGACTCATGCAAAGCAAACATAATTAGCGTTTGACTTTAAGTATTGTATATTGTGGGATCCACCACTTTGTTTTGTTTGTTCTACAGGACATAATTTTTGATGGCCATTTTACTGGCTTCAGAATTATATTTAGCTGAAACTAAAAGACAATTCGGAAATTTTTTCTAAATGTGAACACTAGTAAAGCATTCCGAATAAAGGGCAAATTTATTCCATATATTGAAACTGTTGTTCATCTTCTAATTCTCCATTAAACCTAGCACTAATTTAGGCATACTGTAATTCTATACAGATGAAATATTTCGAAGTACAGATAGACCGATATTGGAGAAAAGTAAAAAACAATTTATTTGAGTAAATCAATATCCATATTTTTATTTCTGCTAATAGCTTTCATTTTCTTATCAACTTCAGCAATATACCAGTTTTTGTCAAAATCAGCTAAAGTTAAGGACAATAATGTATTGAAGCACAATCTCTCATTGTCTATAACACATTCAATGATCTTTTGGTTGGTTTTCCCGAAAATTACCAGTCCTGCTTACAGAAATCAAAATATGTAAACAACCACTTCGCTACAGCAGTGATCAAATAATAGCCATTAAAAACCCCTTCTCTTACTTTTATGTTTGAACAATTCGTATTTGAGTTTTTTAGTGAATTTAGCAGCCATTTCAGAAGGAACAATCCCTTAAACGTTGCAATTTCGGACACCTCGTCTTACGTAATATCACTTATCAAGCAAACAAATAAAACCGTTGATGACAGGTTTGAGCCTCAAAGAATATGCCCCGCAACGTATTATCTCTACCATAAAATAGCTTGCCAATAAACTGCTGATAACACCACTTCATGTTCTTCCATCCCTTCCATATTGTTCATCACCCTTCGTAGGAGTCGAGCAGAGAGCGGAGCAGGCGTATCGCGGAGGCGGTTTTCGATGGGACACGTGCTGCGTGAATGATGGCCCGGGGTACCGGCTACACCCTCGCAGCATCCAGGCCCGACGCCCCTTCCTCACATGCAAATGAGCGAGGGCGGCCCACGAGCGCTTCATTCATAAAAACGAGCAGATTCCCCCTTTTACGTCTTGAGCTATTATTTCTCCCCCATGAATGAACAAGTTTGGACAGTCGTTCACCTCCTTTCATGGGATAGTCGCAGGGTTTTTCCCTTTCTTGTTTGCAGGAATACACCTGCTTTTGTTAAGCGCACGTGTTAATTCCAGTGCTTAAGATGTGATGGAAAGGTATGATAAAAAGATTGGTAGACTAATTCTTGGCATGATTCTTAGTGCATTCTTCACCAAGCATTTAACACTCTGGAAGTTAAAGTTATTGGCAGTTTATGAGCTGCTTGCTTAACTGTTAGATAATGGAATTTTATCATTGGCAAACAAATCTGTGTTGATCACGATGACAAATATCTACAACTTTTATAATTTATGCGACGGCATGAAGATGTAATCAAACCAAACATATCCATCAATACATAAATATTTATTAATTGTGACCAGTAAAACGTCTTATAATCTAGGGAATGGTCATGAAAGAAGCTTCAAATTGCAATTGTTCGTCATCTTTAAATTGCCACTTCCCCTCTGTTCCGGTATATCTTTAACGAAATACTTTTGCATGAGGAATTAAGATAGTTCACAATATTAACCTCAACGTTATCACTATACATGTTATATAATAGTCCGTTATCGAGAAAATAGAATTAACTTGCCTTGCTTCCTACACATGCATCAATTCTCATAACCAATGACTGTAATGATTCTCTCGCTTTTACAGCCATTAAGACTGTCATGTTGCTTACGCGATTAGTGAAAAACTATCCTTATCCATTACACCATTAACATCCATAACATTATTCTATAAAAATATGGATATGGGCACTATAAAGCCATTGTTGCTAAAAGTGCAAATTTTCCAAGATGATCACGATCAATTGTATATCATTTCATTGATGACATATTTACAATAGAGGAGATATTAAAACTACAATTTGTTTCAATAATTGTTATCAATACGTATATACATTTTAACAGTTAAACTACATTATTTTGGCTTTTATATGTTTTTTTGGCTTCTATATCAGAGTTGGCTTCTAACTAGTGGATGTATAGGGTGACATTTCCTATGGCACGTGACATGTTCGACTATGTTTACTGATCCGTATGACATAATACTAATCCGTATAAATACTGATCCGCATAAATACTGATCCGTATAACATTATTAAATCTTTATCTGCAACTTTAAATCGCAGTAGTACTGTTTTGTTAGCTTATTTTTGCTCAGAAGTTATTTTAAATTAAAAAGAATGGGCGTGCAGTCCTGAGATTTTTATCAACAAATATATATAATTGTACGTAAAATCTTTCAAACAACACATGATGTTTAAATATTGCAGCAGCTTCATATATGGCCATTCCAGTACCACTTGACATAAAGTTAGGCCTAATAAAATTGCTGGTGTGTGCTCCAATTATACAAAATAGACCTGCTAATCAGCTCTTATAATCAATACACATGCAGCAAAATACATATTTACACACTCAAATACGCACACGTGTATGTATTTCATAGGATGTTAACTAAACTAAGACCATAAATATTCGCTGCTTAATGCATCAGCATTCGACATACCATACTAGGAATTGTATACAAGCATTTAATTTAATTCTAGAATACTATGCATATTGAATCAGGTTTAGACTGTAATCAAACTATTTTAATTATCGGGTGAGTCTAAATTACATCTGAATGCAATTAATTACCATTTCAATTCTCAGAAGTTTTTGTATTTGGGAACCGGTGATTAAATGGCTTCTCACATTACTAAGGCCTCATTAGACACATCTCGTGCTCATTTTATTAAGGGTAAGTCACGATGATTTTAAAATTACGAATTATACCAATTGTTCTTTTCAATAAGTTGAAGATTGCTGTACCCTGTATTTGATGCTGCGTTGATACTTTAATGAAATAATCCAAAAAGTTCTTGATATATAGAGGTTGTTCATGGGAATTGGCGAGGAAATAATTTATTTTTAAATCCATATAAGAGAAATATGCACTGAACTGTCTGGCTGACTGATTGAGAGGGTTGAAGACCCAGACCGTCAAACTCATCCGAAGACTTGAGCAACTATTTGGGCCAAAATTATTGAGCACTTCCAATTTAGCTAGGATCTTGGCTTTGGTGTCATTCGATCCATCTTAGATTCGAGATCAAGGGGAAAATACAAAATTTCCAAAATGTGAAATAGGGAAATAATAAAAACTCAAAACCATTTTGTTTAAATGTCGAGCACTTCGGCTCTGGTTGCAATATTGGTTTTGATCTCATTCTGTGTGTTTTAGCTTTCAGATCAATGGACATTTTGAAAATTCGAAGTAGTTATGACGATACAAAGGAAATTAAATAAAAAATATTTACACCATTTAGCCTTTCAAAAACAAAAAATACGTATTTTGATATTATTTCGCTTTTCTCAATTCAAGCGGCAAAGTATGGGTGAAACGGCTTGTATAGGATATCATTAATGACATGACTTCCTAAATAGAGTGTGCAGAACGATAGTAGGAATAGAGTGTGCAGAATTTTCAGAACAATAATCTGCGCCTTTCTGCAAAGTCTCTTTAATCTAAAGTATTTTTTAATACTGCAAGTTTCTCAAATCTAAAATAGAGAAGATTTAAATACTTTTATTATTAAAAAAAATGACTGAATGCTTTCTATTCAAAATATAATTAAAAATGTATATAATAAAAATTTTACTTTTCACAGGGACAGGATGATGCTGAAATTTATCAAGTAAATTACATGATTTTTATATGTTTGTTTTAATCAGTAAAAACAATTCGTATATTGCTTTCTTAGATAGATCTAGTAATATAAAAGCTCTAATCGGTCTTACAATTTCCTACAAATTCGAATTTCCTGCAAAGTCAATTTCCTACAAAATCGATATTCATTAATCTGCAGGAAATGTCATGTGCACATCAAAATTTTTATTTTAAACGTATTTTAGTTTAAGTTGCAATATATTTATAAAATACAATCCATTCATTTAAACCACGGAATTAAAGAGTTGAATAAAATTATCTTACATTTAAATTCAACAAATGGAATTGAAAATTTTCGGTGTCAAATTGCATTTTAAATCGAAAACTAGCGGCCAATTATGATATATCAGCTCGAAACTGATAATAGAATGTAATCCGTAACAGTCAAGAGCTTTTGATAACACCCAATTCAAACGGTGACAATTATTAAATCAAATTTGTCCATACTGCAAAAAGAAGAATCCCTTTTCTGAATGATTTTCTACGTGAAACTGCATTCCCTAATATTATTCTTTACTTTGAATCAGAGAAATAATAGTATCTTAAATTAGGCTATAATTATTATTAAATAATAGTAATAATTATAATTATTAAGCAATATATTAAAATTATTATTATTAAATAATATATAAAAATAATTATTAATAAATAATATATTAAAATTATTATTAATAAATAATATATTAAAATTATTATTAATAAATAATATATTAAAATTATTATTATTAAATAGGCATAAAGTGAATAATTAGGATATAAACTGATAAAACAATTCATCTTAATATCTTATAGATTAATAATTCTTATTATAAACATATTTGGTTTTGCCACATTTTGTAAAATTGTTAGCTTCAAAACATGCATATTA
Source organism: Amaurobius ferox (assembly GCA_951213105.1). NCBI lineage: Eukaryota > Metazoa > Arthropoda > Arachnida > Araneae > Amaurobiidae > Amaurobius > Amaurobius ferox. Next base: position 140,516,733 of record OX578139.1, read on the forward strand.
TATATGATGTTTAATTATTTATTAGAAACTGATTTTTCATTTACGCTTAAATAATTATATATAAATAATAAATATTTTATAAAGAGTAATTATTATTAAATAATATATTAAAATTATTATTATTAAATAGGCATAAAGTGAATAATTAGGATATAAACTGATTGAACATTTAATCTTAATATCTTATAGATTAATAATTTTTATTATAAACATATTTGATTTTGCCACATTGTAAAATTGTTAACTTAAAAACATGCATATTGTACATGATGTTTAATTATTTATTAAAAACTTATTTTTCATTTACGATTTTAAGCCTTTGAAAAATGCATATATCCAAGAATTACTTTAAAACAAACAAGAAATTGTTTTGTTTTTCATTAATGTATGAAAATGAAATATTTGCACGGAGCAGTCTTTACTTCTTAGCATCAAATGAAGGAATTTCAACGAAACGAAAAACAATCCGATATATTTATTATTATTTTCTTTAGCTGTGACCAGGTGGCTGGTATTCTGTTTTTATTCGAAATCTTTAAGCTTTATTTATTTATTAATTTAACTTAATCAAAGTAGGAAAAAGTATAACAATGAAAAATATAGCACTGATTTTTCGCATTTTGTTTCAATCAGATAAAATAAAACATTTTTTATTCACTTTGATTAATGAACGTGATATTTTAAGCGACAATTCTTTTACTTTTGTTTTGAAGTAAGATTAATTTTTAGATTGCTATTTTACAAAATAAAAATAGTGCTAGAAACAGCTGAGGCATATGTTTGATTCAGCAATTTTCAAAGTATTTGTTTCGAGTAACTTCTTTTAAGTGTATTTCTGAAAGGATATTATAATAATATCTTACAGCATATATTAAAGAAAAATTTACATTGAGAAAATTATTAACAATATAGAATTCTTTTATAATGAGTTTATTATTTCGAAACGTTCGGGATGTTTAGAGAAAATTGATGACTAATTTAAATTATGAGAAAATGTAACATCACATAAATAATGAATTGAATATTCCTTTATCGAACTTTACAAAATTAAAATAACAAAATTGTGTCATGCAAATTTATTTTATTTTTCCCAATTAGGTTGTTATCAAATGTCAAAAGAGTATTAAAGCACGAAGTAAAATGATAAAACGTGAATAATTAAAATGTAAAAATGACATAATAGAAATAACTTTTCTTTACAAATGCAAAATAATTAATTTGTTGTTGTGTATTGGTTGGTAAGATTTGAAGAATCTTCTGTAAGTTCAATGTTTGAAAGATCTGTACTTCTGAGAACTAAGTACTCAGTAGTGAGAACTAAGTACTGAGAACCAAGGTTTGATTCTATTTATGCGCATAAGGCATCACAAAGATAAAAATGAACATGTTAAGGCTTTTAAATAAAATAAAAAATCTTGAAATAGATAAAAAAAACGTGATTTTTACTTTCTGCTGCTGAATATAAACAATTTGGGATAATTACGTTTTACTTTCTAGTCATAACATTATATTTTTTTAGCATCATTATGATTATAAGAATTCTTATTTTTGATGAGTTTTTGTTTAATATTTAAGGTAATACTTATATACATTGTCATTCTCTTTTGTTTTTTAAAAAAAAAAAGATCAAGCATTGAATAAAAGTAAAAGATAAAAAATAATAAAACAAAATTCTCTTATAAATTATCGAATAACTATTTACAATAACAAAAAGAAATTTGCAAGTTATGTAATATTTGCCTTTAAGTGAAAAAAAAATAGATTAAATAGCGGAAGATAAAAAAAGGGTTTTGTAGCTCATTAACTTTATAGAAAAAGCGTCCATAGTATTGATTTATAAGTCAATATATTCTCTTGAACATTTCAAGTGATTTCAATAAGCTCACGCACGTAGTTAATTTCCGAAGTTTTTTTCTCTTTCTCATGGAAAAAAGAAAATATGAAATACTATGAAAGTGAGTTGAAAAATTTGTATCCTCGCAAGAAAATATTTTTACAAATAGATTGTGATGTGGTTTTATGAGTGCGTATCAGTATAGTTACTTATATCAGTATAGCTACTTAAATACAGGGTGTCCAGAAAGTTCCGGAACGGCGCAATATCTCGAGAAATACACTTCGGATCAAAAAATAAAAAATACGTATTCAATATTTTTAGAAAAGCTATCCAATGATACCAAAATTGACCCCCTCCCCCTCCTGGGGGAGGGGGTGGGGTAACTTTGGAATTTTTAATGGGAACCCCCATTTTTTTATTGCAGATTTGGATTCTCCAGAAAAAATTACATACATTTGACCTACGACTTTTGATTTTTGCTCCCACAAACGGCGCTATAATCGAGAAAAACGGAAGTGGGGCACAAACGTTTAAAAATGAGAATGTCTCGGGAAATCCGAAAAATAAAAAATAACGTGTTCAATATTTTAAAAAAACAATCCAATGATGCTAAAATTGACTCCCTCCCCCCGCTAACCGTTCACTTCAGCGACAACTGTTGACTTCAGTTTAGAAAACAGTTCAAAAAACTACTTTTAGCACTACCCAGGAACAACGATGTGGACGTAGTAGTTTTCTGTTCCCTTGGGGGTGCTTGATTAACATGAGACCCTTGCCTCTCATGATCAGGGTGTTTTTTTCTATAACTTTTAAACGTTTGTGCCCCAATTCCTTTTTCTGGATTATAGCGCCGTTTGTGGGAGCAAACATCAAAAATCGTAGTTCAAATGTAAATAATTTTTTCTAGATAATCCAAATCTGCAATAAAAAATGGGGGTTCCCAGTGAAAATTTCAAAGTTGCCCAAATCCCCTCCTCCCAGGAGGGGGGAGGGGGTCAATTTTGGTATCATTGGATAGCTTTTCTAAAAATATTGAATACGTGATTTTTTATTTTTTTTATCCGAAGTGTATTTCTCGAGATATTGCGGCGTTCCGAAACTTTCTGGACACCCTGTATATTAGCAATATAATGGTTTTATTACACTATATTATTACACTATTATATGACTATATTTTTAATTTTGGAAAAAAATTATTTTTCTGTTTTCCTAAAAGTAGTTTAATATATTATTTTTTAGCTAATCTGTGTATTTGGAATACCCAAAGTAGAATTTACACAATGCTGGTCCATGTACAAAGAGTTCAGCAGCCCATGACTGTATGGGATCGTAATGCAGGCAGTAAATTACTCAGAGCGCTCCTTGCTTTTATTGAAGAATTGTAACATTTTTCTTGTATAACTCTTGCTGGAGAAATTTCTGCAGGAATGTGTGTCTAATTTGCATAACATGCAAAAGAAAAATAGAAAAATTTATACACGCAACTTGGGAAAAGCGTATGAGCAGGTGAACTAATTCGAGGCCTGAACCAATTCGAGATCTGAACCTAGATTTCCTACTAATATATCAGTTGTAGAGGTGAGCATTGGAATTGTTGTGTCCATTTTCCCACCAAATATGTTTCTCTAGTGAAAATGTACCTCCAACTTCTCATGCTCGTAGTATAAGTATTTGGTTGTGTAAGGTTTCCGCTTTGCTAACAGAAGCCTAGGACTTAAGAATGGAAAATTAGTTCTGAAATGTAGCATTTCTCATAATAAATTGTGACTTTTTCATATATTGGTATTTTCGAAGCGATTATATTGCACATACTATATTAGAAATGGTATTTGAGTGGCTCTGAGAAATTATTACAAGATTATTTCTAATGATAAGATCCATGGGAGTGTCTGAGTTCTTATTTTGATGAAAATCTTGAATCACATTGCAAAAATAATGATAAGTACTGAATCTCATCACGGGTTTGATAATTTTCAGACGTTAAAATGTAAATTTGAAGGATTCGCTTAAAATAAATTTGGGTTTCTCTATATTAACTATGCCCACAAAAATTCAGGATGATTTGCATTTTCAGAATTTGTTGTTTGAATTTTCAAATAACTATATTAATATTTTAAACCTCTGTCAGTAAAATAAAACTGAACTTCAAATCACAAGATCAAAATCACAGAATCACAGCGCACACCTGTACGATTGCGTACAGGTGTGCGAATGCATGTGCATTTGTAATGCGGCCCGCGAGCTTCGGATTGACTCAAATATGGATCTTGCTTCATAAAAGATTGAAGACCACTGAAGTCAAGGGTACTTGAAGAAACTCTATTAGTTTATACAAATTTGTTTGAGTTGACTGGTTTGCTCAGACTTGTTTTAAATTTTGAATCTAAATTGAAATTTTTATGAACATGATAAATAAGAAACAATTATTGTAAATAAGAAACAATTATTAGTCTAATCCAAATAGAGATTGAAGAAAAGTATTCAGCTAACATTTTAAATCCTATATTAACTCAGTACATTTATCTTTTGCTTACGGGTGGGACAGCGTCCATTCCAAATGAAAAACCTCTCAAAAAGACATATTTGACATACCTTATCCCAAACAGTTCGATCACCCTTTGCAGACATTGGCGTCTATGGACGCCAATGTCCGCAAAGAGAGATCGAACTGTTTGGGATAGGGTATGTGAAATATATCTCTTTTTGGGGGGTTCTTCGTTTGGGATTGATACTATCCCACCCGTAAGCAAAAGATTATCCCAATAACTATAAAACCCATGCATCATTATACATTAGATATTTTGAGTACATTTATTTTCTCAATAATCAGAAATCCAGAAAAGCTAATTCCTGCCCGAGAAAAAATTGGAAGCAGGAATTGAAAAGCTTTTAGACCGTAAAATGAGTTATAGAATTGAATTTTGGAGAAACAGCTTGAAATAGACTTTGAAAATATTGAGTAAAAAGGGGAAAAAAATGAACAAGTCACATACTGCTAAATTTGATATTTTGACAGCTATAATTTCCAATCAATCATTTCCCTAATCTACTTCAAAGGTAAACTGTTCCAATATACTGAGAAATGATTAATGACGATTTTGAATTTATAACTATAGAAATAAGTTCACTATAAATGTGAACAGAAGTATTTGCCATGTCGAGATTTAACCTAAGAATGTAAATTTTGGCATTGAAAAAAGTATATTTTTTATTTTTCAATTACTTTTAGTGTTTCTTAAATATTTTTTAACTTATATACGTTATATATTCGAAATGCATTATATAATAGAAGTATTTACATTTAGCATTACTTATAACTTGCATAAAATTATATCCGCTACAAATTATTACCATACACCGTTTATATTTAGGAGGGAATCATTTCGATATAAACAAAAAATAATATATCCACTTTATAAAATATGAATACTTATAAATATCTTATTATAGTGAGAAAAATACTTTTTTCTCCAAAATGATATATAAATATGCAAATTTCATTTGCATTAGAAATGCCACATGTTGTTTATAAAAAAAATATGATGTGGGCAACACATGACTTTCCTTATATAATGCAATGAATTTACTACTTTTACAGTTAAAAAAATGTTATTCTTATAGTAGATACTTATATTCTTTACAAAATATTGAATTTTCTTCAATTCGTCGTCATTTTCATTGGTTTAGCGTCGTTTTTATCAATTTGGCGAAATTTTTGTTAATTTGGCAACAATTAAAAATGTCGCCAAGTTAGCGACATTTCCCCAAATTCGTCGCCAAAATTTCGCCAAGCGTTATGGACGGAGAAATAAATTATTCTTACAGCAGATAAATGACTATTGGCGTTCAAATACAAAAGTATTACTCAAAGTATATTTTTTCATGAATGGAACGAGCTAGATCCACGAGCATGATGTCACCCAATTTATCGCATGGTATTACATATGAAAAGTGAACCTGTTTCTCAATAGGAAATATATTTTTTTCATTTTACATAACTTTTTGATAATTTTTTTGAAAAATGTGCAATATCTCAGGAACGGTTCATGTTAGCGTTCTAAAATTTATGTCAATCGTTTTCTAATGACAAATTTCATAAGAAATGCCTCATAAGAAATGTCGTAACTTTATTAGCGGTTTTGATTTTTTGACGATTTTTTCAAAATTTCACTCGAAAATTTAGGGGGGTTCTGAACATTCGATTGCGTATAAAAACAATAAGTTTCCAGTGTTTTCAAATTGTGATTTTTGTACCAAATTTCGTTCGAATTGGTCCATTCGTTCGTCAGTTATCATCAATACAGACTCACTGACACACACACACACACACACACACACACATACTTTCACGCACACACACACACATACTTTCACACACACACACACACACACACACACACACACACACACACCATACACACACACCACACACACACACATACATTACTTCAAAAATGTTTGATTCGTGATCAGGGATGCTTGAAACGTGCTCTCCCGTCGAAAACTCGAATTCGAATTTTCGACCCCGCCACAATACTTTCCTTATACATTATGTGTATAAGGAAAGTAATAAACTTAGGAATGAAGCTTTGCCCACAATGACATTGATTTACTGATGGAGTGTGTTAAAGAAATTTATCAATCTTCATTCCTAGTATTTAATTTACTTACTGTTATGATTTATTCAGTATATATATACAACGTTATTCTTGCTTGTTGTTGTGCATAATTCATGTGTATGTGACTGAAACAGATTTCTGCAGTCACTTAATCGCAAAGAGTTGTAATTACGTTTGATATTGTACCTGCCTTGTTTTTGATTTAAAATATCTTAGGAAGCGAGGTAGAGTAAATCTTAAATGTGACTTAGATAAAATGGAAGTGACATCATATTGTCACAAATATGTAACAGAAAACCATTGTAGTAATTTGAAATTGTGGGTCATCTGACCATGATGAAAAAGTCGGTACCATATTTTGAAATATATCGCCAACTTGGCGAGCTCCGGAAACTTCTCGAATTTGGTTGATCGATTAATAAACCCATGAGTTACATGCTTTTTCCAGAGCTTTCCTCAGAAGGTATATAAGCTTGTCATCGTTCAGTTGAGCTGTTGACATGATATGACTAAGCAAAAATATCTGCACCTCAGCATAGAACCCGATACGCAACTCATCTTCTGATTTCACATACCCTTTAAGCTGCATTATAAAACAATTCTGACAGAAAAGTGTAAGAGAAATTAATTTTGCAACTAAAATATCAAACCTTTAAGGTAGTTTCATACACAACACATTAACTTTTCCCATTCGAAATACCTTTAAGGTAGCTTCATACATAACACATTATAACTTTTTCCCATTTGAAATGTGCGAAAAATACGATGTTTCACATCAATCTATAACAGTAACAGTCTTACTCACTATTCCTTTCTGTTTTGTAATCTTTCTTCTTTATATGTGTAAATAAATAAATAATTAAATAAAAATAAATGTTCCTAATTTCTAAGATACAAATTCTAAGAAGGAAAACGTCGGAATATTATCCTGTTGTACAACAAATATTTTTTCTTTTGACATAAAATTTTACTTTTTTGGTACACTTAGACCCAACGTTAGCTATTACGGTTTCTTCCGAAATATACCTAACATCGTAAATCAGATAAAGAAAGAGACCCATAAGGAACAATAATGCAACTTGACCCCATACATCAAACAAATCACTAGTAAAGCAGTTACTTCTAAGATTTTGCCATTGTGTGACTATTCTAATATTTCCCTTACAAATACGTAAATAATAAATATTCAGTGACTAAGATAGAAGTCGACGCAAATAAAGCTCAAAAACTCTCCTGTCTAAATTATTTTAGAGTTAGAGTTTTAAAACAAAAGCGGTAGAAGATGTTTTATCTTATCTTTCTAACAGTACGTTTCCATCCCATTATTCTTTTCGGAAACTTTACGTTTTATCTCACATCCGCCATCTGCAATTGGAAGCCGAAATGAAACAAAAGCTATAAAAGGGAGTGGACAATTTTTTGGAGACGACTGCATAATAATTTAAATGCATACAATAACTTGAGCACCCTTTTGTCAAGGGTGGCGTTTTTTTCTTTATTTTGAACGTTCTTTGCCATTGATTTTGTTCTTTATCTCATCTAATGCATAAAAAAGGTATTCAATTTCGCTGATTTATGGTTTTTAGTGCTACAATAAAATTTATGAAAAAATAAGATGTAGGGGTTTTTTTCCCCTACGCGTTGCTTATGACATCTTCAAGCGATATGTCAAGCGTTGAAAATACGATATTCAAATCAACATTTTATAAATAGTTCATGTTTCCATGCATTTAAACAATTCACAAAGTGATTTATTATTAGGCACCAACCATAATGCACAAGTTTGCCAGAAATTCAAAATTACTTGATAGAAATAACTGAGTAAATATATAAAACTTTTCTTATTCTACTAATCACTGCATTATATCATGTCATGATAACTAAATACATATGGGATATCATAAAAAGGAAGAGAGAAAGAGAGAGAGAGAAAAAGACATTTCATTTTGTGCCAGTGGTTTTAAAATAATTTCATATATTATTTTATTTTCAATAATTATCAATTTTTAAAATATTACATAATATGTCTTGTTATAAAGTCTATAATGTATATTTACTAAATATATGGCTCGTTATTTTCTTTAATTTACATCCAAAATGAAAGAAAAAATAGATTATTTTCGAAAGTTAAAGGATTTAAGTTGAAGGATATTTTGCTTTCTCCTTATGGACTTAAAAAGTAGATTTTTATATAAAATATTTTCCCATATATATTTAGACATGTGACTGGGTTATGATATATTTCGTGTATTTACAGGTATAAACATATAATAATTATACATTTTGCCTTAGGATAGTCTCCATCGATCGCTAGCTTCATTTTAACCGTGTCTAGTACGTGTAGCTTTCAGAATTATCCCTGCTGTTTTTGTTTGAGCATATATCCTGGGAATAGAAAGGTTTGTGCTTTTTATTTTATAAAAATACAAGAAAATAATGCGTATTTCTGATATTTTTGTAAAAGGAATGCATTACTTGTCGATAAATATAAAAAATAATTCTATTTTATCGAGTTTTCTTTTTAACACTAGAACGACGGAAGTGTCTATTTTGACCGCTGCCGTCGTTCTAGGAAGATCGTTGATTTGTTCTCTTATTATAAAACCTAGAATAATTTTCTTCTGTGTTTTCAATAACTTTAAGAAAATAAGAAAAGTCATAAAATTTCAATGGGCTGGGATTAGCCGTTTTGGAGGAATCGCTTCTCAAAGTAGTTTTGCGGTCAAAATGACCGCTTCCGTCGTTCTAGTATAAAAACATCAATATTTTTCTTTTATGCATCTATTTTTGGTATAAAATTGCAAGAAAAAGAACTAAAATAACAAATCAGGTAAATGTTGGGGACTATTTTTAATAGATGGTCATGGGACACATGAAAGGAGAGGCTGTAGGGAGAATATATTTTTAAACGCTTAAATATTCGACATAATTTATGGTAATTTAAAAATGAAAGCAGTATAATGACTTACACAATTATACCAAACGATTTGTGTTTTCGCACTAATGAGGATTTTTTTTTTATTGTTGTTAAAGTTGAAGTCAACTCAAAGTTGAAGTCGCATTGATATCAATTATAGTAGATTTTCAGAATAGCTTTGTTGTGTGCAATTCTCCCTTTTCCCGTTTTATAAGCGCGTCTCCAAGGTCATAAACTCTTTTCACGTATGTAATATAATATGAAGTTTTAATTTGCTTCAGAGAAATATCAATATTTACCAAGTATTAGCAATTTTTTTATAATTTATGTATATGTATTATATTTGCACATAAAATTAACTCATTAAAAATGCAGGGTGCAAATGAAGTCTCATAAAGTCTCATCAAAAATGCTTGTTATAGACATGATAAAGCAGGTTAAAAATGTTAAACTACAGAATAAATGAATGGCTGTCGTCAGCCACATTTAATAAGAATCTCCAATCGTATCCAGGTCACAACTGAAGTGATTACTGTCGAGATGTTGCAGCAGGTTTTTCGAACTATTGCAGAACTTCCGGGGAAATTGAACGAGATGGAGGGGGGGGGGGGGAGCGTGTCATGTTGAATTATATTGGAATACTCTATAAACAATGCTAATTAACACTTTCGAGACGGAGCTGATTTTAATATACTTTCCGTTCAGCCAGTGAAAAGCACTCAGTGGATGTTTGACCGTACAGATTATAGACAGAAGATAACACGCCCAGAGCAATGAAAATTCTATTTCACTTCATGTTTAGAATGCTTCAGTAAAATACACTGAAGAAGTTTATTTTTTATGTTATATAAATTACAATTTTGTAAGTTTATTTTTAATGTATAAAATTTTGTAAGAATACTTTTTCTGTTTTATAAATAATAACATTTATTTATCAGATTCGATACAGTCAGTCCACAGAATCCGAAGCGGGCTAAACGGAAAATTCAGTAACGGCCCTCAGGGCCCGACCCCGGCAGAACGAAAAGTCTGGTGTCAGTCCCCAGGGACTGACACCGTCTCGCGGACGTGTTAATAAGTATAATGTTTGTTAAGATTATCTTGATTTCTTTACACAAAATGGATCGATATTCCATTTAGTGCAATATAACCGCATACTGTTCCATATAAATTCAGCTGTTTCATAGAAACGGCTAGAGTGTAATTTAAATGCCCACAATAAATGGAGGACCTCCACAAGAATAGCGTATTCTTATTGAACGTTCTTTCCATTGATTTTGTCTTTTATCGAACCTAGTGCCTAAAACTGGTATTCAATTTCGCTGATTTATCTTTCTAGTGCTACAATAAAATTCTCTACAGAACTGAGGCTTGAAAGAAATAGCTTTTCCGAAAAGCCAAGGATAAAGACATAATTTTTAAACGCATGGCAATGCAAAATTTAAAGAAGATCAGGCCATTTTTATCCATAGTATTTTCTATATACATAGGTCGACAATAGGAAAATGTTTAAAATATAATTTCAAAACCAAAGTAATGTGAACGTAATATCAAGAAACAGGAAGTAACACATTAATTGCACAAATGTATTTTCCCAGGCATTACACTTACTTAATAGTATATTATCAAACATGAGAATGATTACATGTTTCTAGAATTTAACATATGTTTAGCATATGTTCATTTCCGCAGGGCATATACCTGCCAAATTTTATAAGAGTGCTTTTATTTTTGTTTGCGTTAGTGCCTTTTTGTCATAATAACTAACTAAATGCGTTTGTATATCTAATAAGTATCATTCTTATGCTTATATATACGATGATTTTATGTCTATTTTTTCTTGTCTTTACATTAGCAAATCTAGATACATTTAATATTTTGGGTATCAACAACCAATTCCAATAGGGGAAGATGTTTATTAGCAATATGTGTTATATAATTTCAAGTACGAAAACCCAATTGGCGTAGCCTAAATATATCATCTGATTACAGATTTGAATATACTATCTGTGATTTATATGTATTTTTTAATGTTCTTTATATTTATAACTAGGTATTACAAAAGACCACTTCTCCAACAATAAAAATACTCATTAAAATTGAGCATTATCGAAAATTTATTTCCGCTAATATCCACTATTATTTTTTTCTAAAAGAACATTTAACTTTCACTAATAAATTAGAACTTAATGTCACAAATAATTACAATATAAAAATTGATTTTTTTTTTCTGAACACGATAAACTTAATTTTATAACTTTGTCCTCTAAAACTTTACAACAAAAATAAGCGAAGCATTTTTCGGGTATTGAAATATTACAGGTGTCTAAACATTATATTGCATGCATATAAGAAAAGAGCATACATTTAATCACATTTCAGTGTCATACTCTTTTGCGTACATCATAAAATATACCATACTACTCAATATTCTATATTTCTTTATTAAAAAAAAATCCCTTTTGATTCAATTGAAATACAATTCAAAGGTGTATGACTTAAGAGTAAATCAATTCTCAATTCCTACAATACATTATAATGAAGAGAATCTCAAACCCGACTGACAAATTGATGTCGCGCTCATCATTTGCAAACGTTTCCCACAGTCATTACAATTAAATAACACACACACAAAGCAAATCCCATTATAGGCACCGTTACGGGAAAAAACCGCAGTAACAATACCAGTGACTCACCGATAGGTTTATCATTAGAAACGCCTTTTTGTTATCCAGCGCTCAAAAGAAGAAGCTTAGCAATAAGATAAAAGAAAAAAAAAGTAGAAGAAACTCTGGCTTTAATTAACTACAGAAAGAAACCAAGTAGACGGTACCCCCTAAGGGAATATCAGGTCACACACGCGCTGTGAGTCTCAGCTTGCTATGGTCGTTAGGGAACTTTTTGTCATGCAACTAGTCACAAGACTAGTTAGCGAGTTTCTAGTCTGAATTGAGATCCTTAATTAAGCGCCGAGTTCAAGGCGCAAAATATTGAATAGATGTTGCGAAGTTGGATACACAAGTTGGTTAGGTAGGGAAATTAAATAAAATCAGGTATCATTAGTTTGATTCGAATTAAAGAAAAACAATAGAATCTTATTAACATATTTCTTTCGTTTATTTTGATTTTAGAATTTTATTTCTAATCAGCGTAATTTAAACATTTAAGTTGGCCGAGAGGAAGTCTTGAATTTAATTACGAACTTTGAATTGTATGCTAATTCTAATAAAATAAAATAAAAAATACATTTCTGTTTAAATAAGAGAAAGTGCAAAATTGCTGTAAGAAATGCAGAAAAAAACTTTGGCATTTGTAGCAATATATTTGTGTTTCTGTCTGTGTGTCGTCGTCGTTGCCTGTAGCGGGAAATTCGAAGCTTCGGACAACATATTTATTACAGAGGTGCTCCATGTCCCAGTAATTAGCACATCAGCAATTTTTTTTTTAATTCGAATTAGTTTAAAAGTTATAAACTTTTAAATTCGAAATCACCATTTTCCGCCATTTTGTCAGATCAAACATATTCATTCAGTACAGCTTAAAACAGTATTCTAGAGCAGGTGTTTTAATTAAATTAGCATGAATAATAAAAAACAACTGCTCCAAACTAAGTACATACTTAATTTATAGGTTTTCTAACTTTACAAATTTAAAATATTTCTTCCTATTAATTTTTAATTTGGTGTTATATTGTCATCATGCGATAGCAATAATTATTTTAATTTTACTTCGAAATAAATGAACTTTTTTCAAATATTTTCTTTGTGTCGGTCTGCCAATGATTGGCGATTGAGCGCTTATTTAGAGCGCCTTCTTCCCCATTCTACCATCCTTTCCATGAACTTTTCGGCTATATGTAGGGTGTATCAAAGGATATTATTTTGGATGCATTACACCCGCGTTATATAATTGGTATATGAGCATAGAAAAACGCAGTGCGGGAATGATTATAGTTTAAAACAGGCGATTTGAAAATTAAGTGGTGATTGCTTTATCTGTATTGCTTTCGTAGCCGCCTATTTATAAGCCCGGGAAACGGCGCATAATTTGTTCTAATTTGTTATATAAATGATGGGAGAATTTCTCAAGGATAACATTTTGAAAATGTGTTTATTAAGACAGGAAACTTTGAACGCGTCAGAAATCTCGAAAATTCATATCAAGATAAGGTCCATTGCTATTGTCCATTACTATATCAAGATAATGTCTATTGTCATTATATTACAATAAACGGATAGCATTTATTTGTATTTTGCTAGTTTATCCACGCATTCCTCAAGATTATATATTTTAAATATATTTTTTTAATTTTTTTAAATAGACAACGTAATTAGAATAACGAGTTCTCTCCCAAAGAATACAACTCCTTGTGAGAAATGTACGTTTCGGATACAGCCTTAAAAAAAGCAGAATACGTTTTTTTTATGCCTACTTTCTTCAAAGAAGTATTACAAATTATTTTTTTAAGCAAATTTGGCAGAAACGGTTATTTAGTCAGAGAATCAGAATTATTCTTGATTGAGATACTTTAAGGTTTGGTCTATATATTAAGAATTTTGACACAAAGTCCTTGCATTCGTGCATAAATTAATCATTCATCCAAGAGCTATCAAGAAACCCAATGTACAGAAAATAAAGTTAAAAGGGGTCATTATGGAGCCGATAACACCAGTAGCGTCACCACAAAGAATTGGGGGGGGGGGTGTAACACAATATTTTGTTCCCATTACTCTAAATATCATTTCTACAAACTTATATGCGTTATAGTGGGTCTCTGGGGGTTATTGCCTGAAAAGACGCCCTCCCCCCTTAACTGTGCCACTGAATAACACTATAGTGTGTGTGTGTGTGTGGGGGGGGTAATATTCAGAGCCTATTAAGTTAAAACAACAGATGTTTCCTTAGATTGTTCAGCCATACTCTTCCCCTAGAAGCACCTGATAAAGTTCATGCAGTTCATAAATATATATATATATATATATATATATATATACATACAAATCAATAGTATGCGAAAGTATAAAATTATTAATTAATTTTGCAGTGGTTCATACTTATTAAATATAATTAAACAAGCTATTTTACGAAATTGAACAAAAGTCAATGCAATTAAATCAAGTGACATTGCATGTAATCAATAATGAGCTAATTCGCAATGTAGACTTCAGTGCAAATCAAGATAAATAAGTATGCATACGTTTCGGAAAGCATCCGGATTTCCTTCATCACTACAGCATGTATGGATCTAAACGCCCAAAAAAGCGCAAGCTCCAATAAGCCGAATTTAAATTATGTGGGTCACATAGTCCGTGGATCATGTGTTTGGTAACAGTTGCATGTAACCTTGGAAATGTTATTTATCAAGAATCTCGGCAGGTATTACCATATAAATAGCTTCTGCATCATGCGATTTGTCAACAGTTTTAAGAAATAATAAAATATGTGCATGCAGATGATCTGTTTTTGAAACTCTATGGCATGACTTTGGCGGTTGGGGTCCCCCAATCTCCTCTCCCCCTTTTTTTGTTGTATATACAGGGTGATCCAAAAGTCCTTGACACATTTTAAAATTGAATATAAACTCAAGTAATTGCCGTACGATAGTGAGGTTTGGACTAAAATGCTTTTCACGTTGAAAAGTTTTAGCCAAGCAAATTAAAAATTTATTTCCAAACTTTGCCCATAGATGGAGCTACGTATTCAAATGTTTGTATATCCACGTTGGAAAAGGAGTACTGTTTGAATGTGGTTCGAGCTACAAAGGGCGCACATATTGAAATATGGTAGTGGATAAAAAAATGCTCTGTAACTACTCGTCTTCAGTTTTTATGCTTTTTTTAAGTATTTTAAAAGTACAGCGCCATCTATGGACAAAGTTTGGAACTAATTTTTTTTTATTTGCTTAACCAAAACTTTTCAACGTGGAAAGCATTTTAGTCCAAACCTCACTATCGTACGGCAATTACTTGAGTTTATTTTGAATTTTAAAATGTGTCCAAGATTTTTGGATCACCCTGTATTATAAGAAGTTCTCGAAGTTTTAGTTTGAAAACTCTTGCTACTAAAGGCCGGGATTCTATCGACTGTCTTGGATTTCAACGTATCTGGTATTTTATTCCACTTTGAATTGCATGGAATTCTAATAAAATACTCCGTTTTCAATTATTTCCGAACAGCGCCATCTATAGACAAGGTTTGGAACTAATTTTTTTTATTTGCTTAATCAAAACTTTTTAAAATGGAAAGCATTTATTCCAAACCTCACTATCGTACGGCATTTACTTGAGTTTATATTCAATTTTAAAATGTGTCAAGGACTTTTGGATCACCCTGTATTATAAGTAGATCTCGAAGTTTTAGTTTGAAAACTCTTGCCACTTAAGGACGGGATTCTATCGACTGTCTTGGATTCCAACGTATCTGGTATTTTATTCCACTTTGAATTGCATGTAATTCTAATAAAATACTCTTTTTAATTATTTTCGAACTACTGTCATGGCATCCTGATAATTTTCGACGCTTATTGTAGCGTTTGCAAGCCGATATAATCTTGTACTTATTCGGATGTTCAGGTCCATATTTGTTGCACAGAAGAAAGGAATCCAGATGAGTTCTGAAACGTACGTATGCTCATTTATATTTTGATTTAAGTAGGATTTTACATTGTCGAAAACCCAGAACGACCGACTCGTCCGAAGGCATGAGCAGGGATTTTACATTGTGAACCAGTTCATTATAAATCAATATACTACTAATATATTAATTACCATAAATATTTATAAAATATTTTCGTCAATATAAAACATTTTTAACACAATCTATTATAATGTTAAAATTTATAAACATTTTATACAGCTCACAAAATCAAACTCGTTTACTAGGAATTTATCCAAATACGCATCGACTAGTTTAACTGTATATTACTTGTGTTATGACTAACACCTCCAGTATGCTACAAATTTTGATTCAAATGTGTGGTACAGCTAAAGATTAATAAAAACACATTGAATAATTCAAAATTTAGAAAGTAACATAAGACGAATGCTCGTTAAGAAATATAATTTTTTAGTATATCTAGTATCAGTTTACACAATCAGTCAACATAATCAATCTACTACATATTAAGTCTACATAATATTCTCAGAAACGCGTAAGAAAACACTATTCAGATATATAATCATTACCAAAACACCGCATTTAATATTTTTACGAAAGAAAGAAACATTTTCTCATGTTACTGATTACTCTGAGTATACACAATTAGAATTAATCCACATAAATATCCAAATAATCACATTAAAACTAAAAGGATGAAACAATGCTATTGAAAGCAGGTAAAAGGCTATACAGATAAAAACATTTCTCCAGTTGAAGTAGCAGACGTCATTGCCGATTTTGTATTATTTCCCCATTCCCGCTTGACTAATTTATTAAGAGCTTTCTGCTTAACCATGGATTTGCTTGAAGCGACCGTTTCCATTAGGGTTAATGGGAAATGTGGTCCTACATGTCAAAGAAATCTGATACACTTAACTGATCTTAAAACAAAGAAAAAAAAACAGCGAAATGCACAACTTCGATTCTTTAAAAGGAAAATTAAATTAAAATTAAGTATTGAAGTTGGAACATTTAAAAATGATTTTATTACTTTCCTTATATACATAATGTATAAGGAAAGTATTGTGACGGGGTCGAAAATTCGAATTCGAGCTTTCGACGGGAGAGCACGTTTCAAGCATCCCTGACCACGAATCAAACATTTTTGAAGTGATGTCTGTGTGTGTGTTTGAAAGTATGTCTGTGTGTCAGTGAGTCTGTGGAGACGATAACTGACGAACGAATGGACCGATTCGAACCAAATTTGGTACAAAAATCACAATCCGTAAACACTGGAAGCCTATTGTTTTTATACGCAATCGAATGTACAGAAGGCCCCTAAATTTTCGAATAAATTTTTGAAAAAATCGTCAAAAAATCAAAACCACTAATAAAGTTACGAAAATAGACATTTCTTAGATAATTTTTCATTAGAAAACGATTGGCATAAATTTTAGAACGCTAAGACAAACAGTTCTCGAGATATTTCACATTTTTCAAAAAAAATTATCAAAAAGTCATATAAAAAAAAAAAATTCCTATTGAGAAAAATGTTCACTTTTCATATGTAATACCATAAGATAAATTGGGTGACATCATTCTCGTGGATCTAGCTCGTTCCATTCATGGAAAATGATACTTTGAGTAATACTTTTGTATTTGAACGCCAATAGTCATTTGTCTGCTGTAAGAATAACTTATTTCTTTATCCATAACACTTGGCGAGAGTTTGGCGACGAATTTGGCGGAATGTCACCAACTTGGCGACTTTTTGAAATGTTACCAAATTAACGAAAATCTCGTCAAATGGATAAAAATGATGCTAAATCAATGAAAATGACGACTAATTGTCGAAAATTTAATATCTTGGGAAGAATATTAGTATCTACTATAAGAAAAACATATTTTTTTACTCTAAAAGCAGTGAATTCATTACATTATATAAGGAAAGTCATGTGTTGCCCACATCAGATTTTTTTTACTATTGTAGTATTCTTACTCCATTAGACCAGAGTTTTATTATAACTCTATTAGTAGATTCAAAATATATAATGATTTATATATATATAAATATTCTATACGCAAAAGTTTTAGTGTTGCGTTTGATGAAAAACTGATTTACGATATATGTAAACTTGAGTTCAAATCACAGTACACATATAAAATACATGAGAGATGTTTGAAACTGGTTT
Source organism: Amaurobius ferox (assembly GCA_951213105.1). NCBI lineage: Eukaryota > Metazoa > Arthropoda > Arachnida > Araneae > Amaurobiidae > Amaurobius > Amaurobius ferox. The sequence continues at coordinate 140,534,895 of OX578139.1, forward strand.
AAATAAATTAAATGGATTTTGCCAGGGGTAAGAATACAATTTAATTAGCATGGAATAAATTCAAATTTACACTGTACCATTTTGTGTTCAATGGGGATTTTTTACCTTCTTTTTAGATTATATAACAGCGATGGGCTTATGAATTCACCTTCCAGAGAAAAATATATGGGTACACTGGTACATTACCTGAAACAGAGAGAAAATATATGTTATTTTGCAAGTCATTTTATAATTAAGATTAATTTAAATTAAACATTTACAAAACAATATAGTAATTGGAAAGGGTTAAACATATGCAGAGTTTTTAAATCTATGAAAAAACGCCTTATAGTTTTTGGGATGTATGTCGATCAACAGGAAGTTTATACACTTGCAAACTAATGTTATTTACTCTGGTAATATATATATATATATATATATATATATATATATATATATATATATATATATATATATATATATATATATATATATATATATATATTGCTCTTGATATACAGTGACGTTCAAAAATGTTTGCACTTTATGAGTTCAAGTGTAAGTAATATGGAAATTAATATTGATAAGCAACTGTTATATGGGGTAAAGATCCAATTAAAGTTATATGGGGTAAAGATCCAATTAAAGTTATATGGGGTAAAGATCCAACTGAGTAAAGATCCAATTAAAGATTATTAAAGATTGTAAATTGTTTAATGATTGTTACTGATCAGGCACTGCACTTGAGTATTCGTTCAAACATCGACTGGAATGCGAACCACTTTGCCGTCACATGGGGTTGCTCCAGGGCACCACAGAGGGCAGAACATATTACACACTTTTCGTGCGCTATAACATCAATAATCCTCAGCTCGGTTGTCGAAAGAGCACGAGGAAATGCTTGCCATAGATCTGTCGGCTACCGGGCTTGCATTTAGAAAATTATTTTCTTTAATTTATAATTTTAGGTTATTATTGTCAATTACAAATTTATTTTCTTTGATTATCATTTTAGGTCATTATAGTCAATTAAAAATTTATTTTCTTTAATTATTATTTTAAGTCATTATAGTCAATTACAAATTTATTGCTCTATAAAAATCACGTTCAATGATACATTATTCAATGTATCAATGATACTTTAAAATGGATTGAAATATACTTTTAAAATCCTTATTGTTATTATCCATTTTCCCAGATTATTCCCCGCACTGCAGAAATAAATTCTCTCGTTCGTTTAAGACTTAACATTTGACGCCATTTAATATCAACTAAGTGTTGATCGGATGAATATTTCCGCACGTGCTCTGATTAGATCTAATTTATAAAGTATTTTTTCAAACATATTTTAATATATTTTATTTTGTTCGTAAGTCAAGAACTAAGTAAATCGTTACTATTTTGTTTACGTAAATACTACTAAATAATAATAGGGAAACTTTTCAAATAATAATAGGGAAAAATTCATCTTTGAACATGATTTTTATAGGGTAACAACTTTGCAATTAACTACAATGAGTTAAAACAAAATTTAAAGAAAATAATTTCATAAGTTCAGAAATATAACACCAGGGGCTCTTCAGTTTCATCAATTAGCTCCTATTCCATTCACCATCACTTTCATTAAACAACTTTCATTAATTAACTCTTTTAGTCTATGTTCATATAACATTTGTAAGTCTAACATCAAAATTAGTTGCCCGTCAAAGTTAATTGCCAGTTCCAGGACTTTCGGGTGATCCTACATGTAGTGAAATGTGCAACATTGAACGATAAAATTCCGTATTCATATAATCGTATTTCAAATTTAATATTACCAACTTTAAATATATAAATTCTAAAATCTATGCTCATGCTATTTGAAAACAAGTTTGTTCATTTTTCTTTTCTATAAATATTACATTATACCCATGCGGGAATAGGAGCTCAGTTTACATTTCGATAGGCGATGAAGGAAAATATATGAAAGCCCCCTAAACCATGAGATTTTCACACTTTGCAGAAATTGCCAAAGCCCTGCATAGAGAAGTAGCCTGCTTTTATTAAAGAAAAAACACACACGCCTTAGAAATTCAAAAAACAGGTATTTTTAGCCGTTGAATATCCAATAAAAGATTTAAAAGCATAAGACATTTTATCGAGTGTTAGCCACATTGAAAGGAAATAAAATATGGAGGCTGTTTGAAAATTTATTTCGAATCAAAAAGCTGGTGAAGTGGATGAAAGATATTGAATCAGAAACAGAACATTTATTTTTCCCTCTGCTGAGTGATTTATACTCTTAGTTTTGATGGAATTGAAAGCAATTATGCGAAAAAGTTATATTTTTTCAATAAGTCAATACATTTTAGAGTTAAAGAAAGATGAAAATCGAAAAGATTTATTTCCTTGGCATGAAATACATAACTTTTACAAAGTAGCACTATTTGGAGTTCGCAAACCCGAGAAATTGAACGGAGCCAATCCATTTTACATGAGAAATATTTCAATTCAATACCGTCAGGTGGCGCTTTGATGCCTGTTCATATCGCTCATTTTTTTTTCTGTTCATCTGAAATTCTTTAAAAACAGATAAGGATATATATTTATACTGTTGAAAGATATTTATGTGTATTTATACGTAATGATATTTATTTAGACTTATGTAAGGAGACTTATTTTAAATATATGAAATACATAAAAAATAAATAGAATACTACTAAAGTTACAAAAGTATTTTATAATTGAATTAAATATTTATGAAATATTGTAGCTATTTTAGATAATTTTGTAACATCCACTTGTTATCTTATGGGGTACATTGGACAGAGTTTTCTGTCTTAAATATTCTTTAAAATTTTCTACTTACAATGGTGTAAATGTTATTCAGTTCGGATGACCAGAAGTATTCGTAATTCATATTTTTGAAACACATAATATGTGAACCGTCCGTGCTTCCCTTACTTCTATCCTTTATTTTCAAAAATAAACATTTCCTACATTCATGCCCCACTTTCACAGTTTCCATTGGAAATATCGCGTTGTAATTTTTATGTTTTATTTTTTACAATTTTTATGTAAAGTATGTAAATCAACACTTCAACACAACAATGTTAAAAAAAGTATTTCACCTTGAAACATGATTAATCATTATTATTATTATTTTTTTTTTTACATTTCTTCCCGGAATAATTTTGAAAATTTCAGAAAAATAACAAAAATAAAATTTCTTAAAAATTCAGCGTAAAAGTGTCTATCAAAGACCAAAGTTATTAGGGAAAAACAGAACAAAAATATATATTCTAGTTTTTCAGAAAATTTGGCAAATTTTAGCAAGGAGGGAGATACATGTCAGTGCTCCCTATAATATGAGTAATAAGTATTGATTCTAAGTAATAAGAAATGGATATTAATATATTTGAAGAGTACTAATGGATTGATACAGTATAAATGCAATGATACTGAACTAGAAATTTGTATTTATAGCACGTAAAGGCATAATAAATGCTATGACTATATCGAAAGCCGTCGAAAGAGACTACAGAATTTTTCCGACTTGAAATTTAGAAAAACATACAGAAACACAGTAATAAACAAAATTTAAGAGAAACAAATTGAACTAAAATTATTTCAATATTCATGGTCATAGAACAAAACAAGTTGATAGAGGGTGTTCCTAAAATCAAGGCCAGCATGCGTTGAATGGAATAGCACTCGTTACTAATGCTGCAGGTTATTTATTTTTGAAGAGTGCGAAAATGTGCGAAACTGGTTAAGAGCATGATTTTATTTCTCTATTCTTAAAATCCATAGTTAAGATTTTAGAATTATTCATATATACACATTTAAGAACTTATTCCATGCATTTCTGCAGGAAAAAAAAAACAGCTGTATCAAGAAAATAATGCAACAAAACATTAAAACGAGGCTTTTTAGCTTAAAATTAGCAAATACAATAAAATGAACAAGTTATTTAAAAAAAAGTCTGATGTGGGCAGCACATGACTTTCCTTATATAATGCAATGAATTTACTACTTTTACAGGTCGTCATTTTCCATGTCGTCATCATCAATGAGTCGTCATTGATTTAGCGTCACTTTTATCCCTTTGACGAGTTTTTCGTTAATTTAGAAACATTTAAAAACGTCGTCAAGTTGGCGACATTCCACCAAATTCGTCGCCAAAATCTCGCCAAGCGTTATGGACGAAGAAATAAGTTATTTTTACAGCAGATGAATGACTATTGGCTTTTAACTACAAAAGTATTACTCAACCTATCTTTTTTCATGAATGGAACAAGCTAGATCCACGAGAATGAAATCACAAAATTTATCGCATAGTATTATATATGAAAAGTGAACATGTTTCTCAATAAGAATTTTTTTTTTCTTTTAAATGACTTTTTGGTAATTTTTTGAAAAATGTGCAATATCTCGAAAACGGCTCATGTTAGCGTTCTAAAATTTATGTCAATCGTTTTCTAATGAAAAATAACATAAAAAATGTCTATTTACGTAACTTTATTAGCGGTTTTAATTTTTTGTCGATTTTTTCAAAATTTCACTCGAAAATTTAGGGGGGGTTCTGAACATTCGATTACGTATAAAAACAATAGGCTTCTAGTGTTTACGGATTGTGATTTTTGTACCAAAATTCGTTCGAATCAGTCCATTCGTTCGTCAGTTATCGTCTCCACAGACTCACTGACACACACACACACCCACACACATACTTTCACACACACACACAGACATCACTTCAAAAAGGTTTGATTCGTGATCAGGGATGCTTGAAACGTGCTCTCCGGTCGAAAACGCGAATTCGAATTTTCGACCCTGTCACAATACTTTCCTTATACATTATGTATATAAGGAAAGTAATAAGATACTCAATATAGCTTTCCGTTTTTAAAAATATGTTATTTCAGTAGAATACATTGTGTAATACTTAATGAATATATACTAAACTATGATACATACAATATATTCATCATTTATATATGGTTACTACCATACTAATACATCTCGCAATATATCGCGTATAACTGTAATTCCCGCTATTCGATATCATATTCAATCCAATGCGAAATGCTTTTACAGTCCAGTGCTCAATCTGAATTTCAATATTAAGCATAATCGAACAGTAATCCAGTCGAAGTATCAGTTCCAGATATCTATACACGATAATACATCTACGATATTTCTGTATAACAAGGATATAGTTATTAAATCCAACAAATTGATTAAAAATGCCTTTAAGGAAACGCATTCACGATAAAGAATAACCGAGAATAATGGTAACACATAAAGTTAATGGAAGGATAACGCTTCAGATATGCCAATACAACATCATTTGTGTACTTATAAAATCTGGAAAAAATATATTAATTTTGAAAGGAACTCGGAAATGTCAAATATGCATAGCAAATATAATATTTCTACTTACTCTACAATGCATTGTATATGTAAAAGAAAAATATTACAAGATACTCGAAAAGTAGGCTTATGATTTTTCACGGGATTATGGGGATTTCACGGGATTGAGCATCTTTGAGTAATCAATGTCAATGATTGCAACAAATCATTATTAATCATCGTTCAATGAATTAGTCATTGTTTAATTAAATTAATGTGTGTAAAGATCAAACTGTTGTTAATGTAATAAAACAACAAACCTCGTTTAAAGCAACACCCAACACAAAATTATTAGTAATTGAAAAGAAAAAAAAAATCTTCCTTGTCAGGACATGCAAAAAATGCAGGCTTCGCTCGTCAAGGCAAAATCGGCAGATGCTGTTTGAACAGCAAATGTGACTGAAGTAGCGAGAAGGATTGGTAACGACGAGAGTGGAAAAATGAGGTAAAAACAATTGAGGAAAGTAGGATACTAGAATATTATGAATGGACGGTAAAATACTAAATAGGAAAGTTAACAAAACATTCAAAATGATTGCACATAACAATAACATTGAACACACTTGCTTAGCCAGTAAAACTTCAGACATAATGGTCTTGTTAAATAAGACAAAGAAACAGCTAATTGGTTTCAGAAGTTTGTGTTGGACATTCATAATATTTTACTTCTCGTTCCTTCCGCCATACTTTTTACCATATTTCTCCCCTGGCCATTGGCAACATGCTTTCTTTTCTTCAGTCACGTTAGCTGTTCTAACAGCAGTTCCGAATCTTGCTGAGTGAAGGTTGCCATTATTGCGTATTTGACGAGGAGAGCTGTTTTTTACCTTCGAGACCAGTTGACGCTACTAATTGTGTGACAGATATTGATTTAAACAGTTTTATTAACTGTATTATTTTTATGTTAGTGTGACTGCCATCTCCCTATTTCTCGATTAATTGATAAATTTAGTCATTTAAATAAAATATTGTTCAATTATATAAAGTGTCAAACACAAAAATTTTATTAATTTCTTACGTGATGGAACATTAAAACTTATCCAATTTATTTTTCCAAAATGTATTTTTTATTAATAATAAGAAATCACAAACCCATATAATTATAAACAAGAATGGGGACAAACACTAACTTTAGGCAAAACAGAGGAGACATCCTCTTGGTTGAAGTGATTTTACACTTTTAGGTTTCACTTGCTTGCCAACCAATCGCATTAAATTTGCAAAATTTCGCTGACACCGCTTAATTATTGACAAGATTATTATTGACAAGACAATTATAGAGAAACAGACAATTCCTTGGATGAATTATTCAAAATGTAACTGATGTAAACTCACAGATGCTCAAAACTTATATCTATTAATTGAGACAAATTTTTGACCGCATCAGAAACATTTCGATCCTTTTCTCTAGCTTTGCATAAGCTATATATTGGCAGAGAATACGAGAAATACAAATAATTGTTTATGAAGCTTTCAAAGATGCCATACAACTTCAGAATCAATACAAAATGTGTTCCTTGTGGTGGTGACATGTAAGCTTTGTTGAAGCTTCGAGCGCTCAGCATGCAGTGAAGTATGATATGCACATAGTGCTATATACAAGTAAGCATAAGAAACAAAGAATGAGCAGAAAGTGACAGACCCATATGTTAGAAATATAGGAATAAAATAGCTATTGATTATCGTTCTTTTCATACATATTTTTGCGAAAGATTTAGAGGTTAGTTATTCTATGGAATTATTTGAAATTTGTAGAAGGTTGAATAGAGTTTTAATACTTCAGTGTTGTTACGAATGCCCATAATATATGCATGGCATACTTTCTGCTTCCGAAGAAAAATATATTTACAAGCAATCATTTTGTTTAGTAAAGCACGTGACAGAGCGCATAATCAATAATGCACTGGTTTACAACGTAAAATGTTGTGTATATATATATATATATATATATATAAGCATATATATATATATATATATATATATATATATATATATATATATATATATATATATATATATATATATATATATATATATATATATATATATATATATATATATAAGTTGATTTCAAAATTCAACGGGATTCTTTCTTATATGCCAACATTTGGCCTTGAATGCATAAATAAGCGGAAGTGCATGCCAGCCAAACTGAAGTTTTTAAACGATATTTTAATTTACTGGTGCCACCTAGTGGCATGAAAGGGAAATAAAACAAAATAAAACAAAAAACAATTTGAACATGAGTCGTAAGCAAGAAATAATAATATTAAGATAATATGAACTAAAAATAAAGAAAAAATCAAGCGTGATCATGTCATACCGCGGAGAAATATGGAGTCATTGACAAATTAACAAGATTACTGAATTTTTCATTAAGATAAAATAATTCAAAGAAAATCAAATTGAAAATTGAAGAACACTTTTGAATAATGAAGGGAGAAGAAAAATCAAGCCTCTGACTATTTATACAATAATAATTAGCAATTTTTGTAGACTTTTTGCAATGAAGTAGGAAATTAGTTGATTTCCGAAACGTACATGTGCTTATTTATCTTGATTTGTGCTGGGTTGTATTTTCTAAACCAGTTCATTATTAACCATCGATCTTATTTAGGAATCCGGATTGCTTGGCAATAAATTTCTTGACGTTGCTGACACATTTGTCAAAATATTATCAAGCTGGAGACTTTGCGCGAGTTTTGGAAACTTCTCAAATTTTGTAGATACGTAAAGAACTTCATGAGTGCCGTGGTTTCTTCCTGAACTTTTCACAGATGATATATATGCTGGTCATTGTTCAGTTAGAGGCGTTGGAGTAAAGTGAGTAAAAAAGTGAATTATGAATATGTCAGTGTCTTGAGAATAAAATCCCCTGTTTAATTGAATTCATATTTCTTTAATTGAATTCGAACTATACAGTTTTGTAAGTATATATATCGCAAAGAGTTCAAGAATCAAGTTTTATAAAGTATCAGAGACAATCGCATTTTATAAAGTATCACAGGGAATCAAGTTTAAGTATCACAGAGAATCAAGTTCCATAAAGTGTCACAGAAAATCAAGTTTTAAAAAGTATCGCAGAGCATCAAGTTTTATAAAGTATTACTTTAGCAATTATTTAACATTCATATATTAAGAAATTCTTTAATTTTTTTAAAGTTTCATTAATTACGTTAGTAAGTAAATAATCTATATTTTAACTATATGTACGTACCGATTAAATGCATTAATTAAATAATTCGGTAGGTTAAAAATATAGCTGTTTTCTAATTGTTTTAAACGTTGCCATTTTAACATTTAAAGCTGGATTTATTATTAATGTTTTCTGCTCTAAATAAAAGAAAGAATAAATTTTCTATCAATTATTAACCTCTTTGTAAAGAACAAAATCAAGGTCTTAATTTCCATGGTTTAATGCATTTTATAATTGTGCATTAACTAACTCTCATGCACAGAACAAAAATATTTTCTTTTTTACTACGATACGTTGTATTTTTGTGATTCACATTTAACAGATTTCTATCAAGTTTTTGACTAGAATATACAACCAAAGGCTGTAGTATAAAGTAAAACTCCATAAACACTTCGTCTCATACAAAAAAATAACAAATATTTTATGTCAAAACAAAAAATAATTTATTCAAGACGGTATATTCATTAAAATAAAACAATGTTACCACTAACGCGATATTAATCTAGTCACAAACATAAATAAAAATATAATATTGGAACAGCACCTTCAAAACATTCGATGAGAGCCATAACTACAAAAATATTGGAAACATTTATCAAATTTAGAAAAATATATATCATCACGTGTTATCGAATACTCCCTTCTTCAAAGAAAAGAAATAAAAAATGTGGCCACCGGGGAAGGGAAAGAGGTTCATCCAGTAGAAACGTTTACACGAATATTGCCCTCTACCCCTTCAAAACCCATAAAACATCCAATCAGGCATTATAGAACATAGTATCAGTTTTGCTGAGAAATCCAGCAACAGAGCATGCACCATCTGTTATTGATGTATCGACTTAACTCAAGATATACCCAAGTCAGCGTGTGGTAAATAAAGGAATATATATTGCTGTATACGTATACACAAACATCACAATGAGATGATATAAATGGAATGAAACCGACCGAGCCATGTGTTGAGGTTGAAAATAAGTGACAGATGCTCTGTGAGGTCTTTCTGTATACATGTACGCCAGTTGGTCTACTTAAGATGCAAAGTTTAGGCAAGGATTTCGAATAAAGGGCTCTTCGTGGGAGGTTTCGTATTTATGGAATTCTTAAGGGAAAAGGAAGTTTACTTTGAATGTATATTCTAACTTCCTCATCGAAATTAAATGGAGACGTGAAATGTTTGACATCTGTGAATAAACTAGAAAAAATTGAATTCTTATAATGGAAAATAGGATATATTTGTAAATGCAACGGAACACGTATTTGTAAATGAAACAAATTGTTAAAAATTTAAACATCATTATTTTCTCCTCAGATTCATATTCATCTTTTTCTTATCTCTTAATAAATATCAATTTCTGTTTTAACTCATGAAATGGATGGATATTTGAAATTTTGCCACAAACTGGAATTTAAAAATAAAGTTAATTTTCACATTTGCCGACTCGGCGCGTTTTAAATTAACGCTAAGTCATTAAAGTCTGCTCAACCCCACAAAAACAGAGAAGAAGTCATTCCCTTAAACTGGAATTGTTTTCATTTATTTTTATAATAAACGTTGCAATTCAACTATTAAAGAATTTCTGAATAATGCCACAAGATAAATATGTGTGCAAAACCATTTTCAGCTACAGAAGTTGGTTATCCCTGTGTTTACATGTTGGTATCAAGCCCCGTACCCCATGTAACAGTTTGTTGTTGTTGAGACCCTGACTGTCCGACCTACCAGAAAGGTGAAGGTAACAGTTTGGACGGACGGGAAGAGCCACCCATTTTAGACCGCAACCCAGTGGGGAGGCATCCACACGGAACGTACCCTCCTTCCCCTACCACCAACCTCTCGAAAGGACTTACGGACCCGTATGTTCAACGTGATCGTACTCCACGTGAACATGGCGGCAGTTTTGGTAGCGAAGGGAATCAAACCCGGGCCTACCGAGTGCAATTCGTACTTCCATGTAACAGTTTGTGAAAATATTTTTCAAATATTTATTTTTATTTCTTTATTGGTTTATAATAGGTTTACAATTATTGATATCAGCTAGATTATTTTATAGAACAATGAAAATATGTGTTTTGCAAATTTTATAATGAATAAAAGCACGCCCTCTATTGCTGTATATCCCTAAAATTATTAAAATTCTAGAAAATATATTAAAATTATAGAAAATATTAAAATTTAAAAAAAAAAAATCCCAATAAAAATATTTAATCACTTTCTTATAATCTGTGGGTTGAATTTAGTTCTAGTGTTTCATTTTACTTAAAAAAACGTTTTGCAATTAAGTGTTTCGAAATGTATTTGATAATTATTTACATACATTTAAAAGTGTAAAAATTATAATTGTCGACAAATAAATACTTTATTTATTATTATTATTATTATTATTACTAAAATACATTTTACATGCAGATAATATACTTAATAGAAAAAATATATATAAATTAGAAAATAAAATATAAAAATGTTCTATATATACGGATTTAACATCATAACGAAACGCTATTGCGAAACGAAATTGAAGTTATATTTCAAGAATTTTTTTTGTTAATGACGCCAAAATAATGTTTTATGAAACATTAATAATGTAATATAAACACTTAGTATAATGAGTAAATTGAAAACGTTAATAATATTCAGTGATATTTTCAATTACAATAACAGATTTAATAGTAACAATATTTAAAATATTTCAATTACCTTCAAGTTTTCCTTTATCACGTTTTGTGTCCACATTTTTTTCACTAGCACGAAAAGATAAATGCAAAATTATGAAATCATGTTAGTATCTATATAGTCTTATTTAAATTATGTATCGCACATACATATGTAGCAAACTGCATATGACTAAAGCTCGCAAAATTGTGTTTAAACTAAACACTCAGTAGATTTAATTTAATGAGAATCTTTCGAATTCAATTTAAAACTATCTATTTGCTTATTATAAATAAACCATACTATTCAACAATTTATATATGTTTTTAAATTTATTCATAGAAGTATTTCAATAATTCAATTAAATAATGTAAGCACAATAAATATAACTTGAAAAATGCAGACACAGGAAAATGAAAATAAGAAAGTTATAAATAATGTAGTTTTAATATTGTATATAAATAGTTTAATTCTGTAAAGCGAAACTTTTTAATATTTTAACAAAGTTGACAATGACAACATTTATGAAGCAAGCAGCTTTATAAATGTTGTTATTTTTGTTTGATAATTTTATGATTCCTTTTGCAATACTTTTAGCTCTTATGTAATTTATAATGAAATATTATTGCATACACATTTTAACTAAGTTGTAATTATACAGTTTTTCGGCTAAAAATTAGGGTGACCATCTACAAAATCTATAATAATATGTGGTATATAACAAAATGAAGGATTAGCCAATTTACCTCTCGAATCCGTTTATTTAAACTGTTTCGGGAGCTAGATGAGTTGGCTTCATCAAAAATATGTATTACTTCTAATTACTGTATAAATTCAATTGAAATACCAGTAACTAATACCATAATGGTATTAATGCAAAATTTGGTGCATATATGCTACTACAAAACTCTTGTTTATTGTCTGCAAATAATAAAATAAAAATAATAAAATATATTGAAATCTACACTCAGTTTGACGCTGAGTGTATTTATTGATATCTCTTAAAAGTATATTTATTTACCTTTTAGTGATTCTAAATCCCGTTCTCTGAGGAAATGTGGATAATTAAAAATTATTTCAATTCATATTTTATTTCATTTTAAAATTTCACAGACCTTTAAACAAAATGTATGCAGATTTTCTTATATTAGGTTAAACCTCAACTTATATTATATTAAATTTATATTATATTATATTAAACTAACAACTGCATTGTTTATCGTACAACCCGTATATTGCCGATTTAATCAAATTGTCAAATGAGAAGTCATTTGTAAATTATAATGCAAAAAGGGGGGGGGGGATAAATACACACCATATCGAAATGCCGGTTAGAAATATCAAAGTATTCCATTTAAATATACCAAGCTAGACCACAAGCAGAATCTTCAAAGTTTATTGTCCCGCCTTTTCCGAGCTTTTAAAATTAAAAAAAAATGTCCGGAGGAATTATAATCAAAGACGACAATAAAATATATTAATTCAAGATTGGATATGACGCACGCTACAGTGCTTGACGTCTCCAGGAGGTATATCTCTTTCCCTGTAGGAGATTCTAAATCTCGTCCAATCAGGAAACGGGGATCGTGGGAGGTTGGTTGCCTTGCCAGATGTCTCCCACATGGAGGGTAACTGGCCTAACATGTGGCCCGGAGAAACTTCCACATCTTTTTCTCCCCCATGTCCATACAAGCTATGTTTGTGGTGCATGTTATAAAGCGTTAAGTGCTTTTCACACTTTGCTCCGAATAGGATAAAGATTTGCTAACTCTTGGAATAGATGTAAGGGAAAGCAGTATTATTTAAAGTATATATTCAATATTTGAGATAATTTTATTACGATTTTCTTCTTTGAACTCCTCTCCCTGGGGACAGTTATTTTGGTAACGCAAGTTTATGAGGATTCATAATACACATCCTAAAATGTTACAGATTGTTTGATTTTGATTGCCCTTATCTTAAATTAAACACAATACAAGTTTTGAAGAGTGGGATGATATATGATTGCCTTTAAATATATGTTAAGCCATATTCCAAAGATAAATTCAGTGATGGACATAGGTTAGTGATATTTAAAACCATTAAAGCAATTGAAATAATTAAAATATTATTTAATCTACTCAGTGAAACTATTATAGCGACAGCATTTGAACATGCATTTAAGCTCAAAGCGACTTCTGTACCTGGTTTTCTATAATAGTGGAGTTTCTTTGAATTTTACAGTAGTCATATAATTCACAGATTACTTTCAGATGCAATTATTTCATTGCTTATTTTGTATCAGTCTTGTTTCTTTACATTATATCGCTTGCTGCAATCGTAATAATACCAATATGAAGTTCAATGACGTTTCAGAGTCAGTTACGAATCCATATATAATTATTTCACACAAGAGGATCTTGATTCGAAACCAATGTTTTATCTCTAGGCTGCGACAAAGATATCTACCGAATCATAACACGTGATTGATATATTAAAATATTAATTAATTACACTTTTTTACATTGTAGTGTTTTATTATATCTATTTTAATAGAGTTCCTTATTGAAATTACTTGCATTCTATGTATATATAAAATAATTTGATGATGTACTGATTAACGCGTATACTATAATATTTTCTCCTGACTTTGACAATAAATAACCATGAATAACTCATTAGTCCTAAATCAATAAAAAAAAGTACCCCAACTACGACGCACAATAAATTTTATATCAAAATTAACGACTGCATGTATATCAAAACAATGCATGTTTCCTTTTTATTGGGCACTTTCCAATATTTTTATGACGTACTAATATCAAAATAATGCACAATAAATACATATTTAATACCTTAAATGGCGCGATAAAAAAATTATGCTCCGATATTTTCATATTTTCCTGAAAAAAAGTTTACACGAAGCTCAGGAATAATTGATGATCGTATATATTTCAATATTCATATTTTATATCGATGCGTAAATAAAATATAGTTAGAACGTGTTTATAGTTTTTATTTATAAGCAATATTATTTTGGAATATAAAATATATACTAGGAACATTTTTTGTGGTTTTAAAAACTTTATGGTAGTTTAGAGTACCAGAGTGTTTATTCAGTGCATAAATAAAACTTAAGAGCATAACACAAAAAGGAGATGATTAGTTTCAACGCATGTATACATGGATTTTATTTTTATTTTTTTACGATGGAATTTGAAGCAATTGACTTTCATTTTATAAAAAGATATCTTGGAAAAAATTACTTGAAATAAAACAGTAAATGTTGTCCCAAAGAATATAAAATAAATTTTTCTCAGGGAAAAATATACTTAGGGAGGTATTGTCTGCGTCAAGATAAATCACATACATTTTACAACTATTAGTTAACTGCAATCTGCCGCGATTAACATAAGGAAAATCTTCCCTGTTCAAAAGAATGCTATTATAACAAATCATCTTATGCTATAAAATATCAGCAAGAATTTCATATAAGATTTTAGACTTTTAACTGAAAAACATGACAAAGTCCATTATAGAATCAAGTCTGCTATCCTTTATACTACTTCCACACTTAAATTGCTATGGTATTATGGAGACTTGTGCTTCTCTAGAAGATTGTCATTTAAATACTGTAGCTGGAAAAAGTAGCGGTTTGCAACTTTTTTCGAATTCATCTAAAATGGTTGAAAACAAAATATATTCACAAAAAAAAGAAACAAAAGTGGAAACACATAATCGTGCCATTTTGCGCTACTTTCATTTCGAGTTTCTCTTCATGACTCCCCTCGTTTCTTTAAAAAATAATAAAACCTTCATTTCTACCTTACTTGGTCATCAAAACTTGAAAGAAAAAACGTAAAAAATAAAACTGAGTACGACATTCCACATGCTATATGATGTAGAATCCTGAAAATTCCAATAGACTCTGCAACGAAACGGGAAGGGACATAACCGTACACAGCAAACCCACTACTCCACTGCTTCAAAAGACATAAAAACGTAAGGCTTGAAAACTCGTGTCATTATATAGGAAATAGGAAACACCATCATAACACCTACAGAGAAAGTACCTCACCTCCCCTCAAAAAAATAAAATCCCTCTGAATTCTACACAAAAAGTAGGGAAAAAAGGGCTCCCAGAAGCGCCTTAACATCTGAAAGAGTGGGTTCACTTACAAAGAGTACTTTTGCTTAAAGTGAGGCGAAGTTGCTTCAAACTTTCCTGAGGAGTTTGTGTAAAAATAAATAGCTAAGATAAAGCCTCTTTTGTTCTACGCTCTTTGAAGTGTGACCAAAGGACTGGCCAGGCACCATACTCAATCATTTATTGATACAGTTGAAAAGGGTGGAAGTTTCAAGTGGGTTACGGATTCACTTTGGCAGGAGTCATCACACTCTTTTTGTTCTCTGAGAAAAATAACTAAAAACTTCGGAAATGAACCGAGTCTTTACAAAATCCTGCTACTTCTAAGGGAATTAAAGCGTGGTTTATCCTGACAAATCTTGTAGCCTTGTTATCTATCCATTGTTGAGATTAATTGGATTTCGAACGTCCGATGATATTATAACTCTTATTTAATGTTTTATAGTATAGGAGGTATATATTTAGATTAATTAATTTTGTACACTATATAGTATATTAATTCCTATAATTAAAGTATATATATATAATTATACTATATATATTATTATATTATTATATAATTATATTATTATACTATATTTATAATATATTTAATCTATAATATAAAATATCTATAATATATTATATAATCTATAATATAATATATAATCTATAATATAAATCTATAATATTTATACTATATTATATAATTATATTATTATACTATTTTATATTATTATATTATTATATAATTATATTATTATACTATAATTATAGTATATATATATAAAATAGTACTATATATATATATAATTACAGTATATATAGTACTATTTAGATTAATTAATTTTGTATACTATATAGTATATTAATTCCTATAATTATAGTATATATATATAATTATAATATATATATTATTATATTATTATATAATTATATTATTATACTATATTTATAATATATTTAATCTAAAATATAACATATCTATAATATAATATATAATCTATAATATAAATCTATAATATTTATGCTATATTTATATTATATTATATAATTATATTATTATACTATATTATATTATTATATTATTATATAATTATATTATTATACTATAATTATAGTATATATATATAAAATAGTCCTATATATACATAATTATAGTATATATAGTACTATTTAGATTAATTAATTTTGTATACTATAAGGTATATTAATTCCTATAATTATAGTATATATATATATATATAATTATACTATATATATTATTATATTATTATGTAATTATATTATTATACTATATTTATAATATATTTAATCTATAATATAAAATATCTATAATATAATAATCTACAATATAATAATATAATAATCTATAATATAATATATAATCTATAATATAAATCTATAATATTTATACTATATTATATAATTATATTATTATACTATATTATATTATTATATTATTATATAATTATATTATTATACTATAATTATAGTATATATATATAAAATAGTACTATATATATATATATAATTATAGTATATATAGTACTATTTAGATTAATTAATTTTGTATACTATATAGTATCTACAAAATTTTTTACTTTCGAGCACGATGTTGAAAGTTTTCATACATCTGGGAAAAACTGTTACTTAAAACTTATTGCAAAGTAAGCGTGAGAGTTACAATTTGGGATTTTGAAGTGTGAGGATTAACTTTGAACTCAATTGGCCATAACTCGAATTCTAAAATAGCCAATATTAGCAAATATAAATGTTCATTTCACTGGTTAATTAGAAATAGATTTATTATAAATCATAGCCTGGTAAGTAAACGAATACATGAATCAAATGTTGAAAGAAATATGATAATGAATATATCTATTAATCTTTAAAAATTATTTAGGTAAAGATAGAAATATTTTACATCTAATAATGTTATCTAAGTGTATTTTTGAAAAGTAGCTGCTTAGATGTTATCTTAAAAGCTCAAATTTAAACACCATAGATTCTTCATTGTTGACATATTAAACATGTTACACCCACTTTAAATTCTTGCACACATACGTATAAAACATTTTTGTATTGTTGCATAGCACATAAGATATAAGGCTTCTAGTGCTAACAGCTAAACACTATTATAATAAAAAGTTGAAATTAATATAATATATAAAACTGGAGAATGCGATAGACAATAAAGTATAAACCCAAGTAGTCTCTAATTTCAACCTATAAGGAATTTCAACCTATAAGAATTATATATATATATATATATATATATATATATATATAGAGAGAGAGAGAGAGAGAGAGAGAGAGAGAGAAAGGCTTCCTGTCACATGGTAATTCAAATTTTCCTAATTTTTCTTCATTTTTTCATCTTTTGGTGCCTGTAGTCTGAGTTTCGACATTTATAGTAATGTACTATTGTCCAATCTGAAACAGGCATTTTTGGGGGTTAATTAGAATTAAATACTCAGACCTGAAGACGAATTTTATGATTTTTAATCTTCGATTTTAGGCCGGTGCTGATATTTTCTATTATCGGCATTATGGCAGTGGTTTTGCTTCTATGGTGAGATTAATATTTCACGATTACTTGAACTGATTATTTTTATTATTTCTTTCTAACATATATATATATATATATATATATATATATATATATATATATATATATATATATATAAGTACTTTGTGTTTTATATTCTTTGAAATGTGGTCAAATGATTAGTTATATCTACACTTAATCATTTATAGATAGAGTTGAATGAGGTGGAAATTTCAGGTGGTGTACGGATTCGCATTTACGGTAGTCATCACATTTCTTTTGCTTTTAATGAAAACCGACTGAAAACTACATAAAATTATCAAACGTATTTACAAGATGCGTATTTACAAAATTCTGATCTTTATGATTTAATTAAATTGTGATTTATCCTTGTAATCCTTGAGATGTGACCTTATTATTTTTTTTTAAGTGTGGGTGTTTGTGTAACAAAACTAATCATAAAATTGTCATAAAAACACACACACACTACCACGACTTAAAATGACATTTTTATTTGTTGTAATATATATGAAAATAAGAAATTCAAATAAATATATCATAAATTAATTTCTTTAAATCTAATATTATTATTAATGAAAATAAGAAATTCAAATAAATATATCACAAATTAATTTTTTTATTTCTAATATTAATATAAAATAGTTTTAGATGCAAAGTTAATATTGCAGTTTTCACAGAATAGTTCAACGATATAGATATCCCCAAAAACATTTAAACGAAATACATTTTAAAAGGGATCTATCAACAAAGGCAAAAACACAGTTTGTGTTTCATTTCATTTCGTATCCCCACCTTTCCTCCCATCCTTTCTTAAAAAATAATAAAAACTTGCATTTCTACTCAACCAAGCCATCAAAACTATGAAAACTATAAAATAAAACTCAGTAGAAAACACCGTGTAGAATGATGCCGCGTTGAAAATCAGAAATTCCAACGGGACTGGTAAAAAAATCAGGAATGATAATAATCATATTGCGTGAACTCCTCATCTTCAAAAGCTATAACATAAAGCTTGAAGCTCCTGACATAATTCCGAAAATAGAAACTACCATAAAATTGCTTACAAAAGCCACCCACCTCAAAATTATGTCCATTGAAAATGCGACACAAAAATTGCGGGAAGTTTTCCCTGAATGACCTTAATATTTCAAAGGGATATTTAGGCATTGCCTGAAAAAGTTATTTTACAAAATGGGTAGATGTTGTTGCTTCAAACTCTCCTGAACTGTTGATATAAAATAATAATCTGAGACTAAGGATCTTTTGTTCTACTGTCATTGAAGTGTGGCTAAGGGAGACGCCAGTCTCCAAAGTTAGTCATTTATAGATACTGTTGAATACTGTTTTTAAACTGGATTACGGGTTCGCTTTGAAGAAGTCATCAAATTTATTTTGTTCTCAAAGAGCATCTAGCGAACGCAAAGAAAAATGAAAAAAATAAATTTTATGAAATCCTGATACTCCTAAGAGTGGTTTATCTTGGGTGAATCTTGTCTTTTGTTTGATATTAATTGGACTAGAGCCATCTGGAGGTCTTAAAACTTGTAGTTAGGGTTTTCCAATACAACGGTCATTCTGTGTGGGATTTTAGGATTTTTATTATGTACCGTAAAGGAATCTCAAAAATATAAAATATATGATGGATGGTCAGAAAGAAGCTGGTCGAAATTGTGGTGTAACTGGGATAACCGTTATTTTCTTAAAGCAAAAAAGAACAAAGTTCCAACTGGGATTCGAATATCTGATTTCTACCTAACTGGTAGTCGCTCTAGATATTGAATTACCTGTACATTATATTAACATTTATAGTTGAAGTAGATCTTTTAATTCACTTTTAATTTTTAACTAAATATGTGAAACGAAAACACATATATTCCTACTTCGAATGCAAGATTATATTTTTTCAAATGTAATTTTAGATATTTTGTTCTGGTATCTAATGCCATTTTTCTGGTTACCAATTAAAAGTATAATTTTCTTAATATCCTATTGTTTAAAAGAAGTACACTTTAAAAAGGAACTTTCAAGGAAAATTAAATTACAAAATCTCCTTATCTTCTGTTTATTTCATTTTATATGAATTTTTATCTCTTCATTTGCCTCATATAATACTCGTAAAAAATCTGAAGTGGGTAGCACATGATTCCTTTTATAATGCAATGAATTTACTACGTTTCAGTAAAAAAAAATAGATTATTTTTATAGTAGTTATTTATATTCTTTCCAAGATATTGAATTTTCGTTAATGAGTCGTCATTTTCCATTTCGTCATTGATTTAGAGTCATTTTTATCCATTTGACAAGTTTTCATTAATTTAGCAACATTTAAAAATTTCGCCAAGATGGCGACATTCCACCAAATTTGTCGCCAAAATCTCGCCAAGCGTTATGGGCGAAGAGATAAGTTATTCTTACAGCAGATAAATGACTATTGGAGTTCAAATACAAAAGTATTACTCAAAATATCTTTTTTCATGAATGGAACGAGCTAGATCCACGAAAATGAGGTCACCAAATTTATCGCATGGTATTACATATGAGAAGTGAACATGTTTCTCAATAGGAAATATATTTTTTTTCTTATTTTATGTGACTTTTTGATAATTTTTTCGAAAAATGTGCAATATCTCGAGAAGGGTTCATGTTAGCGTTCTAAAATTTGTGTCAACCGTTTTCTAATGAAAAATTACATAAGAAATGTCTATTTGCATAACATTATTAGCGGTTTTGATTTTTTGAAGATTTTTTCAAAATTTCACTCGAAAATTTAGGGGGGTTCTGAACATTCGATTGCGTATAAAATAATAGGCTTCCAGTGTTTATGGATTGTGATTTTTGTACCGAATTTCGTTCAAATCGGTCCATTTGTTCGTCAGTTATCGTCTCCACAGACTCACTGACACACACACACACACACACACACAGACATCACTTCAAAAATGTTTAATTCGTGATCAGGGATGCTTAAAACGTGCTTTCCCGTCGAAAACTCGAATTCGAATTTTCGACCCCGTCACAATACTTTCTTTATACATTATGTATATAAGGAATGTAATAATAAATAAAATCTGCATTTTTATAATATACTATTATCACAACATTAAAAAAAATCTGATGTGGGCAGCACATGACTTTCCTTATATAATGTAATGAATTTACTACTTTTACAGTAAAAAAATAGGTTTTTCTTATAGTAGATACTAATATTCTTTCCAAGATATTGAATTTTCGACAATTAGTCGTCATTTTCATTGATTTAGCATTATTTTTATCCATTTGGCGAGATTTTCGTAAATTTGGCAACATTTCAAAAAAGTCGCCAAGTTGGCGACATTCCGCCAAATTCGTCGCCAAAATCTCGCCAAGCGCTATGCACTAATAAAAAAGTTATTCTTACAGCATATAAATGACTATTGGCGTTCAAATACAAAAGTATTATTCAAAGTATATTTTTTCATGAATGGAACGAGCTAGATACACGAGAATGATGTCACTCAATTTATCGCATGGTATTACATATGAAAAGTGAACATGTTTCTCAACAAGATTTTTTTTCAATTTTATATGACTTTTTGATATATTTTTTTAAAAATGTGCAATATCTCGAGAACGGGTTCATGTTAGCGTTCTAAAATTTATGTCAATCGTTTTCTAATAAAAAATTACATGAGAAATGTCTATTTGCGTAACTTTATTAGTGGTTTTGGTTTTTTGACGATTTTTTCAAATTTTCATTCGAAAATTTAGGGGGGTTCTCAACATTCGATTGCGTATAAAAACAATAGGCTTCCAGTGTTTATGGATTGTGATTTTTGTACCAAATTTGGTTCGAATCGGTCCATTCGTTCGTCAGTTATCGTCTCCACACACACACACACACACACACACACACACACACACACACACACACACACACACACACACACACACACACAGACATCACTTCAAAAATGTTTGATTCGTGATCAGGGATGCTTGAAACGTGCTCTCCCGTCGAAAACTCGAATTCGAATTTTCGACCCCGTCACAATACTTTCCTTATACGTTATGTATATAAGGAAAGTAACCAGAAATTTAATTAAAGTACGGCACTTTATATAGCATAACGTGCATAATGTTTAAAATTCTAAGGGACTCCAACATAATTTAATTTTCAGCGGGCTCATAAACAATAAATAAGAATGATATAAGCATGTTCTGTGATCTCACGCTATTGACTCTAAAGGCATAAGAACGTAAATCTAGAAACTCCTGTCGTTATCCAGGAAACAGAAACGTAATAATGCTTACAGAAGCCCAAACACATAATTTAGTCTTTTCAAAATGATGTCCTGAATAGCTGGTGAAATATATTATGAAGTGCCTCAAGATTTATTTGAAAAGGCAGACTTGATCAAAAGTACTTTTGCTCAAAGGTGCGAAGTGCTTCAGACTTTCCAACTGAATTGGTGTCAAAATAGTTAGAGAATGTGTTATTTAAATTGATTTACATTCTTTGAAGCGTGACGGAATGACTAACTAGGTCCCAAATCAAATCAATGACTGGTGAAGTTGAATAGTCTTATTTGCGAGTACAACTGTCAATACTTTTCCCGCATATATTGTAGTTAAGCAGCTAAAATCCTGATGGTGTGAGAGATTTTTGTGTTGTTTCTTATAGTGTATATTACAAATTTATTATGCCCTGTTTTACTAGATTATTTGAGTTAGTATCGTTCCTTTAAGGTTTTTGAATAAATCTACATTTTTGCAGTATATAGGAGCCAAAATATAATTTTAGGATATTTTTCATATAATGAGAATATTCAGAAGATATCTTGGGAAACTTGGAAATATTAACTTATTGTAAACATGACTACGCCCATGAATCTTAAATTGTTCACATTTTTATATGTTGAATTAAAAATACTGATAAAATCTTTGAAAATATATTTGTTACATATTTAGCTACATTTTCAAATAGTTTCGTAAAATTCGTCAAAGTTTTTCTGCAGTTTCATGGTATGTGAATATTAAAATGACCTTAAACGTACCTTAGAAATATCTTACGGAAATAAACTTGAATGTTTTCATTGCATTCCCATATTATTAGCTTTTAATTTGTTTACATTATTCATTTAAATACTAAGGGAAGGGAACTTTTTAAATATTAAAAATGATTATACATATGAACAAATTCTTCTGAATTTGATACCAAAATTCCGCCAGCCGTTCAAATTCCTTTCATTCTGAATTATTTGAAATTAATGTATTATTTGAACTCTGAATATTAACTATATGAGAAACTCTTCTTAATAGGATTACTCAATTTTTGCCGGTTGTATATATTCCCATTTATTCAAACTCTCACATTTCCAGCTATAGCATGCACATTGCATAATTTGATAACTTTTCAAATTTTTACATACTCAGTAATTTGAATTACTTCTGGCAATCTTGATTCTTTTCTCATAAGAATTTCTAAAATTAAATGTGTGCAATAATGTAGAATTGTTACGAATATTTTTGTGAATCGTTTACGTTGGACAGAAAGTATTTGATTGATATATAATTTTTTTGGATTAATGTGTATTATTCAATTAATCTATGTTTAGTAAAAATTTTAGCATTTTATAAGGAATTATCTCGAAATGTGTCTACCGTCACATTAGCTTCATTTTATGGACACATTTGAATAACTAGAATTGATTCAAGATACTCGATAAAAAACTATTTGACGTAATTACATAACACGCTATGTCTAATTTCCGGATTTTTAGCACACACCACACATTAAAGATTGAAGCAAAAATAAATTGTAGTAAGTTCTTATTTGTCAATTTATATGTAATGATAATGTTTATGTTCAGACGGTTATCTTAATTAGAATATCCTATTTAAACGCTTCTGCATAAAAAAACAGATGTTGGCAGCAACATTCCCTACTTTATGCAATGACTTTATATAGTAGCATAGTGACTTTACTTAAAACGTAATAATGAAATGCAAGTTCCCTGTTTCAATATTTTTGGCGCTAAATTGTACATTTAAAATGTTGTCATTTTTTTGTTGAGTTCCAATCAATGGATTCCTAACATTCAAAATCCAAATCCTAATAATATTTTTCATATTTATATATATAAATAACAAAAAATACTATTTATGTAGCAATTCTAAAAATTATCTGAAATAATCATTCTTAAATATTTCAAAATTATCACTTTGTGTAACGGAGAAAACAATTAGATGCTCTTGAATGCAAACACTTAACAATTATTTATTACAATCAACACGTAACCACAATTCTCATATCCATTCATTAAATTCCAATTATGTATTCTACGTTTATGTTTAATTAGCAACACTCAGAACTCAGAAAACACATTTTTAAGATTTGTAAAAGCAGATATAAAAAGTTCACATATTCTTTGCGTTTGCAACAGTGTTGATCGTGATTAATTGCGGGGATAGTGTACTGCTGTTAGTACCTTTGTTTGAAGGCCAATTACATATATAGCATTTGAGATGTCATGTATTTAGCACACAGTATGGCTCATTAGTAAACAGAAGAGAGTAATGCGTGTTTCGTATTTCGGAGTTAAAAGATATTCCCCATTGTTAGTTAGCACAAGTTTAAATAATGACGGAACTCCATACTTGAAATAATTCCGGATTCAAGTTTAGAAGAATGATTTCGGTTTTCCTCTCTAGTGTAAATTTCCATGTTATGACTATATATTAAAGTTTTTTTGTTGTTCACTGGTATGTTCAGAATCTCTATTTTTTATGAAATCCATTTACTCTTATTTTATTTAGAGTTCCACGAAATATATAATAATCATATTTTTGTAGAGTAATTTACCGAAAAGAAAATTGGAAATGTGTATATATATATATATATATATATATATATATATATATATTCAATTTCCAAACTTCTTGGGAGCTATAAAAGGCCTAACTCATCGTGCTACACTTGGTTTCTGATTTGCAATTATTCACCTTTACCTTCAGTTTACAAGCAATTTTCTTTGGTATTTATCGGGTATATATATATATTACAAGTAATCATAAAAATCTTTAATTATATATATATATATATATATATACATATTTGAAATATGTAATAATAAGAATTATGTAAAAAAAAAAAATACAATGCAAGTAATATTAACATCACCATAGAAGCAAATTCACGGATATATATATATATATATATATATATATATATATATATATATATATATGTATTAAATTTAGTTCAAATTTTAATAATGAGGAATCTGCTGCTCTTTAATCGATTTCGTGATCTGAATTTTAAATAAGCATTTCAAAAAGCATTTAGTACATCATCATATGTTGGAAAACGTTATAAAACCGTTAACGCTATTACGTCAAAACTTGCACGGCTTTCTTCAAGCAGTAGGAATGCGGTCCATTTTTACCGTGAGTTCAATCAAATTACGTGTCTCGAATCTAACGTTTATTTTCATAGTAGAAGAGTCAAGGTGACGTGAGTGATTGGAAAGATTTATAAAACAAAAACTATTGAACATAACAATACAAAACCAACTATTGGACATAACAATACAGAACTAATTACTGAACATAACAATGCGAAACTAATTATTGAACATAATAATACAGAACTAACTATTGAACATAATAATACGAAACTAACTATTGAACATAACAATTTGAAATAATCCTATTATATGTGAAATAATGAACAGATTCGTATCTGTTCAATGTACGCATACTCATATACGTCGAGACCTTTTACTTTACAGATGCAGCTGGTCTCTTAAAATGTGATGTTGCAACTTACGAATAGAATTCGCATTTGGAAGATTTTTTAGGTATTTAATTTTTAATTGTTGTCTCTACGGTAATAACATTATTTATGATTGAGTTCCAAACGCAAGGAACACACTCCGGTACACTCGCTCTCTTGAAGAATGTGCTAGTGGTTTGTATGCACCGATTATCGTGCATGGGTAATCTGAATTTATTTTCGTTTTAAATAGTCCCTGTAGTATTTTCTTATCGATAATAGCTTGTAAAAAAATCAGATATCTGTCATTTAATTTTTACTCATCATATATGTATCCGATGATGGCTTCAATCGCTGCATATTTGGAAAATTTAAATTTGAATAATATATAGTGCTAATAATAATAGTAATAATAGTAATATTGTATGTATTCTTGTGAACATGCATACTTCGGATTTACATTTCTTCCTTTTTCGAAGAGGGTGGTTATATATATTTGCCGTTGACATTTATATGTCAGTAGATGATGTTGCTTAAATTATTACACGTTAACTATTACACATTAATTTAATTATAACTACAATAAATTATTTAACTTTGTAATATGTGTTGTTATATTGACAACATAATTGTATATATCTTCATGATAGGGACTAATGTGATATTTATCTTAATAAATATATATTAACTGTCAGAGTCCCACCTTAGCGTTTCCGATAACTATTGCATTACGATTATTTGATACTTTACTTTTTAATTTTATAGCACACATTTCTAAACCACAATTTTATGTAAAATATATTCTAACATTTGCGAGTTTTTATTACGCTATGTCCGTTTTTTGATTAAAATAGTTATGGGCATCAAATTTTCCTTTTTCTATCATCATGAAGATATCTGTAACGAATATCAGCATCTCTATGCATAAATCGCGATCACCTTATATCCAAGTAAAACTTTCAATATCGATTGAAATCGGTATTTTTATCTTCACTGCGGCTTCCACATGTATAACTCACTCACTTTGAAATACCTCATATGGCGAGGCGTAATCAGAAGATATGGCCCGCATGCCGTTACACACTTTTAAAGGTAATACGTCAACCAAGTGAGAGAAATATCGATTTTAATCTTCATCGCCATCATCATCCCTCTTCAGCTAGCGATAAAAGATCAGCTGTTACGATCTTACCCCCCTCTCTGCTTTTTATATTTGATCTGCAAAAATAGCATGGGGCAAAAAATCTGTATAAAAATCCCGTTTGCAGAGGGAAAAAAGAGCGATTCCGGGGTTGATATCTGTATGCCATATGTTCTTCAACATCAGAAAGTGCATAAGAATTTTTCTCTCTGCAGAACTTTCTCATCTAAACACTTGCCTCTAAAATTCTGTTTGTCAATCTTCCCCTCTGCCGCGTTTCTGCCTTTTTCCCCTACGTATTCCTTCCGCTTTTTTAACATCCTTGAGAAAGCACCTCCATTCGATGAGTTTATCTGTAGGAAGTTGTAGGGAAAAAATTGGTGTAACTTCCAAGTTTTATAAGACGAGACACGTGGGGGAATCATTTAACGCGTTCTAAATAATAGAAAAAAAAGTATGAAATGTCCCATCATGAAAAGCAGATTTATATCTAATGCTCTGTGATAACATTTATCATCTTTCAATGCTGTCAAATCTAAATTTAGGATACAGTATTAATAAACAGAAGGATATGCTAGATGAGTCATAGGTTCATAATTTTCTAGTTTATCATAAAACATCCCAAAATTATGAAACATATTTGTTCATGCCACCATAAAACTTTCTCTGAGAATATTCTATAGAGTACAATAGAGGACAAAAAGAACTATTATAATAAGTATCACAGAATACTATAAATATAGAATTATGCAGAAAGGTATAATTATTAAAGTTACATGTTGTATGAATAAGAAAGAAAAGAGAAAAATAAATAAAAATGTATTTAATCTTCTCGGCGTGTGATTTTATTAAATATAATGATACCGAATTCACCATTCATAGAAGATTATCTGGATTTTGATTTTTTTTATTTATACCAAATGCATTTTGGTTCATCAAGTTTAACCAAAATATTAAGTATTAAAAGTATTTTTGAGGTAATATTTTTGAAATGTGTCTCAATTCTGACAGTTACTTTTTCTGTATTGATGATTCTGAAATATAGAAGCATTCCTTTAATATTTGGTATTTGCCCTACATTAAATATATACCATATATTCAAGTTATTATGATAACCTTGTAGTTTTCTTAAGATTTTCTAAAAAATATTATAATCCAACTTTTAACATTCAGTATTCAGATGCCGGCATTTTTGGGCGAACAGAATTATATTCTGTGAAAACACATAATGTGTGATCATTAATATGCATTAATGTCATAACGTGTTAACATTTTGCGCTCTGCATAACGCATACTTTTTCCTCATATGTCTAATGTTTATTACATTGTAACTTGAGGTAAATATGCTATGATTGATGGACTGATCTTACGTCAATGCTTATATAACGATATTGAATAAAGTATGATTCTGTAATGTAATCTAAGTAACACTGCATGGGAAGTTTAGCTCTATACTTTCAATAATGACATTTGCTTGAATTTTTATTTTAGTTGGGGATTATGTGATACAAACAGCCTCACCTGCAATTCATGCACATCGAGATGACATTACTCCATAAGAATATAATTAATAATTTTTAGACGAATGTAACCCCCCCCCCACCTCCAAAGAAAAGAAGATTTTCAATTATCCAACTGTTTTCGCAAAATATACCACTGTTGCTTGATAGCCTATAAATAATGAAAAACAAAATCATATTTTAGATTTGTGAAGATTTTATTTATTTGAAAATTTCACTTAATGGAATGTTTACCTCGCAAAATGACTATATGATTAAAATGTTGCAACATTATATAAAAATATTTGTAATTGTTTCTTGAGCGATTTTTTAAAATTTGCCATAAAAGCGTTTTAGACACTGTTTAGGCATCTACATTATCATTGTACAGCTATTATGACTAACTATTCTTATTGTAAAACACATGATCAGAAATAAAATAAAAGTTAAACGTTATTGAAAATAATTAGGCGCACTTTAATTCCATAGGGTTCATGAAATTTATTTCGGGAAACTCATTGAATAAAAATAGCTTTTAATTAACCTTTCAAATAATTTTGTCGAACTCCTTAGGCGACGTTATTAGTAAAAAGAATCCATTTCATTACCTGTCATCACATTTATTATTAAATCCCATGAGTTTAATTTATTTCTATAGTGTTTTGCTATTTTTATTTTTTTTACTTCTCGACTGCTCCGGGTTTTTCCATCCTAGTTTTGTGTGGATTTTTTTTATTCGCTATATAACTTCGCTCGTATCTTTTATTTCATGTCTTACATTTGATACTAGTTACCTTTTGGTTTTGTCAGACTTTACGACTTCATCTAGAGAGTTTAAAACGTGAGTAAATAGTAAAAATCACCGGATCTCTTTCGTCTTTTGTATTCCCTTTGCAAATATGAGAGAAGTCGGTCGGTGTTTATTTAGTGCCTTCATGTTTTATAAAAAAAAAGTATTTTAAAACCAGTATAGAAATAAAAGGAATAGATTTTGATAATACTGAAAAAAAACCCAGCTGTTTTACTACAGATAGGAACTTATCTTACAGCAGTGATCCCCAAAAATGGTTCCAATGTGACACCTTTAACATATTTCGTAATTCTTTTTTATGTGATGTGATTAAGAAAAAAATATTTTAACTGGCTTGGCATTTTTTGTACTAAAAAAAATTATCTGGCAACCCTGTGAGTATTTTGCGGGATTGCACGTAATCATCAAACAGCCAACTAAATCCCTTGATTTTACAAAACTTGTAAGCTCCAACCGAGGATCGAACCATGGATCTCCGAATTGGCCAGTTGGCGCTCTACCGTTGAGCTAATGGGACGTAATTGTAAGCTCTTCTTGTCGAAGTGGACTCTGCATTCTCCACCCTCTAATGTCAGATTGGTGTTCAACTGAAAATCTGACTGACCACCTCCTGCTATTTTTATCTCAGATTAGCCTCCTGCTAGCACTTTTTTTACCCAGATTTGTATTCTGCGTGGTCATTATTCTATCGCTTTGAAATCGACGCTCCATATTCCAGAGTTCACTGAATCCTTGCTAGTCGTACTAGAATAAACTTTCCGACCTCTGACATCTTATTCACTTATACGACCTTATTGTGTTCCCTCCAAATTAAAAAAAAAAACTGTGTTAGCTATGTTAACTGTTCTTATTTTCTCGGCTCTTTCTTTTTCTTTTGACCCTTTCTATTTGTATTTTTTCTAATTTTTCTTTTCTAAATTTTATTCTTTTATTCTAAATTTCTGTTTTTGTTTTTAATGTGCCTAATTTTTTTTCCTTTTCATATGTTTTCTTTTTATATATTTTCTAAATTTTACTTTTAAAATTTTCTTATTTTATTTAATTTCAATCTATTTTTCATTATGTTATTATATCTCACTCAAAATTTTATTTTCGAATTATCTTTTTATCTATATTCGCAACAACCCTTCTCCCATTTTTGAAAAATGGGCGTACTTGTCAAGTTCAAATATATTGTTAAAACTGTCTGTTTAACCACAATATTTTTCATCAATTGCTATATTTTTAGATCTAAATAAATGTTCGTTTGGCGGGATGGTAGACCTTGGCTGCCTCCTGGGTGCAGGAGGTATCCCTTCCCGGCCGTGCACCTAGCTACTATAAACCCACTATGTGAGTCGCAATGTCTGGGGTCTTCAGACATCTGACATCTTTGTACTAACCTACAGAGTTGATATATTCGGGCACCATTGTTGAGAGAGTCTTGCTGCCCCAACCGGGAATCGAAACCTGGATCTCCAAACAGGCAAGCCGACGCTCTACCGTTGAGCTACTGTGATGAAATTGCAAGTTTTTATTGCCGAACCGGAATCTGCAAACTATCTAGCGTCAAAAATTATCTTATCTAATTAACCTGTCGCTGCTGTAACTTTAAATATCAAGTTACTATCGAACCAAGTTAAACTTTCAACATGCTTCATTGCTTTACTAATAGATGATATTGAAACCTTAATCATTTTAATTTTTTTACACAATTATGAAAAAGGTGGCAAGTTATGTTGCTTTCGTAAGTTTTCCCAAATTCTCGTACACCCTCTATTATTGATTCACGAAGCCCTGGTTCAGAATCTCTGTTTTAGAGACTGGCAACATTTGAAGCCAGAATTTGCACCATGTATTTCAAAAGTTTTCCTTGCAGAACAAGGGCGTAAACTATCAGATCGTCCCTGCCAGTGTGTATTAATCTATATTTAAAAAGCTGTGGAAATTTAGGGACAATTTATATTTAGATCCAAAATGGACATACACATTGTGACAGCAATTGTAAAATGTGTTGAACGTGCATGTGTTAATTTATATGAAAAACAAATAGATATGCTCTTTTATTAATAAACAGATTAAATGTATGAATAAATATATGTTGTTCATGTATATTGTAAGAACATTACATCAAATAATCAGCTTTTCTCAATTAGTGATTGTAATAGTATCTTCAGGGGTGTCAAGCATTAATTTCAACAATAGCAGATGTTTTGCTTTATATAGTATTTAATCGACAGAATTCCTATGCCACAAAAAATTTCTTAAAAGTAGATAAATGCATACAAATAAGTAAATCTATGGGTCAAATAAAAAACTCCATATTATAAAGTAGGGATACATTATGAAATAAAAAGAAACATTTAAACTCCAGGAACGTTTGTGTAGAAAGTTCGAAGTAAAATATGGTATACCTTTAAATACAATACCTTTAATACATTAACCACTCAAATTTGTTTATGCATACCTTAGAAGCCTGCATAAGCTGGAATTTACGGTAAAATATCAATTCAAATTTGGAACAAAATATTATGATCAGTGTTTCGTTTAGGATTTTTGAACGGGGGAAGAGAGGCAAATTAAATTTTAGGAGGCATGTTTTTTATTTGCCCTATATAAATATATCTAACTGCCGTGTCATATAAATAGAAACTAGGTTAACATAAAATGTCTTCGGGAGGGGCGAATACTCGCATCCCGGTGGTTTCGCCCTTCCCCTCTGGAGGTTTGCATGAAAGAAACACTGATTATGATCCACCGTTGTCAATTACAACAAAATATTATGACCCATTATTGTCACTGTTATCGGCCCGGAATGTCCTTAATTTTAAAATTAAGCACGGAACGAGATTAAATTGTTAAATTCCTTTTCAATCAAATCTATCTATCAGATGGAGGGGTGGGGGTACTGTATGAAAATAGAAATTTTGTTGGGTTTGTACTTCCATCTTTAATACATTCTATCAAGGCTTAAAAATTGCAGTTTCAACACTCAAATCACTCTAGTTATGTATGTATATAAATATGTTTAACTACATCTTCCACCAGGCATGAAAATACAATTTGCAAATCTCTACAAAAACATACAACTTTGTATCGCATCAACAATGGTTAAAGAAAAATTATGTGTTTGAGGATGCCAAGTATCAAAATATTCCTGATGACTAGGTTAAAATAAAATATAATTCCAAAAGGCACTCATACTAAGATCATCCGAATTCACACAGAACACAGTTTTCTTTATAAATGAAAGCTTCCATTTGTGATTTATATAAATAGAACGACGAGAGAGTTTTTATCTGAAATGTGTTTTTACAAGGCATCCCTATCAGCTACTGTGTAATGTGACTTGTCATCAGAGAAATACGGAAAACATAAAAAAAAACATCATCTTATATTCATAAAACTTCCAATACAATATAACAGACGTAAGTTAATATATTAGGAAACTCAGGATTGTAGTTTTCTGCAAGGGTTTTTCTTTTATCTGCAACATATACCTTCCCTGATTTCTAACACATTTTCTGACTTCTACTTCAAAGTTTTCACGTACTATGCTTTTAAACATTCTTACGACTCATTTCAGACTTTGGACTTTACAAAAATATTTGTATATAAAAATTTCAATTTTTTTCCGGTACTCAAAAATATACGAAATTTTACGTCATTTTGAAAATAGGATATTTTTCCTGTATGGGGGGCCGTGTGAAAAACGTGTCTCATATTTTATACATATATCAAGGCGATGTATTTTCCAAAGTATGTTTATATAATAGGAAGAAGAGAATTTTAAAAGAATACCGTCAGCATAAAGTATGTGATTTCATTTAAACCATGCAACGAATGGAAAATTTCAAAGAAATATTCGACGCAGGGTACGAAGAATGTTCAGATTTTAATGCATAAATATAGTTTCCATAGAAACAGATATTACGGTATATAAAACATTTTCAAAGGCACTGAGGAAATACGGAAAAGGTTAAAGAAGAAAATATATTTTATGTACCATTGACCTTGTACGATGTAATATAAATTCAATGTCATACCAGAAGTGTACGGCAAACATTAAATGGTTATTTATAGAAAAAGGATTTCAAATTACTCTTAAATCAAAAATGTAATTTCTGTAAGAAATGTGTGTATTAAGTTTAAACATTAATTGCAAAAGTAACTTCTTGGATTTTGAAATCCAAAATCGCAGAAGTGTGTGCGTGCGTGTGTATAGGTGTTGTGTGTGATAGGTTTGGATAAAGATAGCACCTCTGAATGTGTGCGACGAAGTATTAGTCTGCATGCAAGTTGATTATCGCTAGAAGGATTTTCTATTTCGGGATTGTTTCGCAGTGGAATGTTCATAAATTTTAGTCATGGTTGAGAAGGCAATCGCGGTTGAATAACAGGAGGCAATCGCGGTTGAATAACAGGAGGCAATCGGCCTATGTAGAATGAGGGCTCCCCCTTTTCAAAATCCTCGGCTGTTACTCCGATATTGATGACATTTTTACATTATATTTTCAACTCTGCAATGGTCCCACACGACCTGCTCACGCTAAACTGCGACCCACATTTGTTGCTTTGTGAATTTGCTAAAAAAAGCTGGTTGCTATATTTAATGATAGCTAGCAGACGGAATTCGTTAGTAAAATGTTTAAACCATGCTATCATTTTAATATCAATTCAAGAATATTATTTGTCCTTTTTTACAACGACAAAAACTATGCATGCGTAAAAGCATACTTTATAGCTTTTCATACCCATTTAAGAGCGGGCATCCATCATTTAAGGGCTTGCACCTATGTATTAAGGATTTGAAATTTTGAAATCACGCATTGTTCAAAAAAACCTTCTTGAAATAGTTTACAATATATATATATATATATATATATATATATATATATATATATATATATATATATATATACGAGTATATACCGGGTGGTCAGAATTAAAACACCCCTACTCTGAGCTCTCTATAGATCGAACTACTCAGTGTAAAGGCTTCAAAATTGTTGAACATACTATTCAAGACATGGGAAAAAACGCGAAAAAAAATAGTTCCAGAAACACCGATAGGTGGCGCTGTACAACAGAAAATATGCTGAAAAGACACAAAATACACATTTGTAACACATTTTATTCGAACGTACCAAACATTCATATCACAAGGACCTTATCGATGCAGGGAATGCTGCGTATAACGTTATCCATTGATTGTTCAACAATAGCGGTTGCCACATCGTCAACGACATCTGAACGAGTCGATTTGCGTCCTCGAGCCGGCTGAACTCCAAGATGTCCAGGTTTCTCGAATCGAGCGATCATTCTCCTGAGAGCTTGTGGAAGTAATGGTCCATTGCGCAAATTCTTAAGTCGACGAAACTCTCGAAGTGCAGCTGCAGCATGTCCTTTGTTTTCATAAAACAGCTTCACAAGCAAAGCGCGTTCTGGCAGTGTGACAGCAATCGCTGATAAGAATGAAAATTTCCCAGTTTTAACCCCTTTTATGCCCAGAACATAACAGCTGCAAACCAAGGGTTTATGGAAATTTTTGTGCTTACAGTGTGAAATTGCAGTTACAATGACAGTTTAAGTTTATTCACTTTTTCATCTTCTTTTTTTTCATATCAGCAAAAGAATTTAAAAAGAAAAAAATCCACATCGCATGTGTTTGTTTTTTTGTGATTATTTTGTGTTTTTTCAGCATATTTTGGTTGTACAGCGCCACCTATCGGTGTTTCTGGAACTAATTATTTTTTTCGCGTAGTCCCTTTCCCCATGTCTTGAATAGTAGGTTCAACAATTTTGGGGCCTTTACACTGAGTAGCTCGATGTATAGAGTGCTCAGAGTAGGGGTGTTTTAATTCTGACCACTTGCTACATATATATTTATATATATATATATATGTATGTGTGTGTGTGTGTGATTGAGAGACAAAAAAATAATCGATTAAATCACAAACGTGCAACTATAATTCGCATTTAAATAATCTGTAACTTTCATTCAATCCCACTATTGCAGAAAAGATTGGTAGAATAAATTGCACTATTTTCTTTCTATCTAAAGAGATTAGAAATCAGACTTTAATCATATTCTTCCATCCATGTCTAGATCAAATTGGCTAAATTGCATCGCTGATTATTTCAATCAAAGAATAATGCGTTTTCCCCCGATGAGTTTAAAACACTCTCAACTCAATACATTTAACAAATCGAATCAATCGTCTGTTAATTTTCATTGTAATTGTGTGATGAAATTTTCATCGGATTTCGAATTCTTAGCAAATATAATGAAAGTAGAGAGATAGAAAATATTTATGGAAAGAATACATGACTTGCAACATCCAAATACATTCCATTAATATAACTGCTCGAGGACACATTCCGCTTTTTGGAATGCGAACTTTTACTTCATTTCGATTAATTTAATCGAAGCTGGAATGCAGCACATGCATGCCTTATTGGGAATATGTCTGTCTTCCCCTTCTGAGTCGTAAGATCTTGTTAATTTGAAGATGGGTTTTAAGATATTTTCATTAGCTGTCAAAGTGTTTTTATTTTGTTACACTTGGGTGAAAAATGTTATTCTATTTTGGTAATGAATAGTGATAAGAAGAGCTAGTTTGATGTGAGATAGTGATTAAATACTATATCACTTATTAGTGAAGTATTTTTTTGATGATAAGCCAAGTTTCTTGACATGAGCGAATTCATGTACCTACAGTAAACAGCGGTCTTCCGCATATGTAGCTCGAGTGCATAACGGGATTATTGCACAAATGAAAATGATGTCTCACTTAAACATGCAATATACTTCAGAAATTAATTTCCTTCACATTTGCCTTTTGGGGTATATAGTATGCTTTTTTGAGGTTTTGTATGAATTATATAAAAGTGATTAACATTTGAAATAACATTTACTTTCAAATTATTGATGCATCTAGCCTCGCTTCGCATAATACTAACACTTTTAACAGTTTTTTTCAAACTATTATATTTAAGAATAAGTACATCTAACATCTTTAAAATCTAACATATTTTATGTAACTTCTTTGAACAGGATAAAAACAATTAATTCATGGCATAAACATAAAAAAAAAATAATCTACGTAATTCAAATTAAAAATAAATTTCAAGTCTAGTTCAGGTTTTTTACACAACCTGTTAAAATCTAAAATTTCTTGATCATGTGATAATTCCTATTAGCTTTATCGATGTCCACACACATACTTTTAAGGAGATATGTAACACTCCAAAAACTGATCAAAACCTGTTCGAGAGCATTTAAAACGCATATTTTCATCAGCAATGCATTAAACTATGGTGAAATATAAAAACATTAAATGATGAATATCGCTTGATGGTCATCGTCAAATGAATGTAGCACATTAAAAGATGGTAACTTATATCGCCTTGCATATAGTATTTAACATTTATCATATTATCTCTTTCAAAACAAATACACACTACACAATCGGTTTATTTCTGTTTTCTGTTGCCCCCGATTGTGGCGCAAAAGTATTCTTATGGAAGCTGGAACGTACGTGTACTTAATTACACTTTCTAATTTCCATTTAAACTAAAATTCCCCCCTTTTTTGCATTCCCAAATATTTTTATTACAAAATGGAATTGGATGTTTAATTCCAGAGTGTCCATTATTAAGGGTTCTGATTATACGATAACATTTTGCATGGATTTCGTAAAAAAATAATTATACAGTAAACGCCATATGAACTTTTGCAGAATTTATATAATAATACTCATTAGAAAAATGCATCTTACTTTCATTTTCATGAATTAAAGCGAATTTATGTATCAATCCCTTGTAGCATTTAATATTGGTCCAATATTGCAATATTGGTCCAATATTGCAATATTGGACCAATATTGTATATCTTGGTATTACACTGAAAATATTTCCAATGTAATCATATATTGGGCAAATATTGTGGTTACATTGGCCTCCAATATTGGCTAATATTTTCATTACGGTATTCGGCCAGTATTGGTGTTACAATGGAAATATTGACGTATCATCGTTTCAATATTACTCCAATATTGGTGTTACATTGGATATATTGGATGTCCAATATTTTTACCTAATAATGGGTCAATTCCGTCAAATTGCCCACTTTTCCATATTGGTGCAATATCGGTCTAATATTGGATAGCTACTACGGATGTTACTGGATTCATCAAATATAATGAAGCCAAATCAATGTCATAAGTATCTGTTCCAATGCATTTTTATCAGTAAAATATAGAAATACATGTGTCTAAATTACAAGAGTAATATATACATAGTTTCTGTACATCCTATTGAGAGCAATGAAGGAGAAAGTAATAAAGTTTAAGTCTTTCAAAAGGTATTTAGGTAGCTGTGGAAGTGCTCCAATAAATATACATTTAAAAAAGTACAAATTGCAGCATATTTTGGAGAATTTTTATAAATACATAAAATTTATTTATGAACGTTTTCTCCCAAGAAGATTTAAAAGAAATATTGACTGAGTATTGTCCCAATATTATTCCAATATTTTTACCTAATAATGGGCCAATTCCTTCAAATTGTCCACTTTTACATATTGGTCCAATATCGGTCTAATATTGGATAGCTACTACGGATGTTACCGGATTCATTAAATATAATGAGGACAAATCAATATCATAAGTACCTGTTCCAATGTATTTTTATCAGTAAAATATAGAAATGCATGTGTCTAAATTGCAAGAGTAATATATACATAGTTTCTGTACTTCCTATTGAGAGCAATGGGAGAAAGCAATAAAACTTTTTAAGTCTTTCAAAAGGTATGTAGGTAGCTGTGGAAGTGCTCCAATAAATATACATCTAAAAAAGTACAAATTGCAGCATATTTTGGAGAATTTTTATAAATACATAAAATTTATTTATGAACGTTTTCTCCCAAGAAGATTTAAAAGAAATATTGACTGAGTATTGTCCCAATATTATTCCAATATTTTTACCTAATAATGGGCCAATTCCTTCAAATTGTCCACTTTTACATATTGGTCCAATATCGGTCTAATATTGGATAGCTACTACGGATGTTACCGGATTCATTAAATATAATGAGGACAAATCAATATCATAAGTACCTGTTCCAATGTATTTTTATCAGTAAAATATAGAAATGCATGTGTCTAAATTGCAAGAGTAATATATACATAGTTTCTGTACTTCCTATTGAGAGCAATGGGAGAAAGCAATAAAACTTTTTAAGTCTTTCAAAAGGTATGTAGGTAACTGTGGAAGTGCTCAAATAAATATACATCTACAAAAGTACAAATTGCAGCATATTTTGGAGAATTTTTATAAGTACATAAAATTTATTTATGAACGTTTTCTTCCAAGAAGATTTAACGGAAAGCGTTTCTATTCAGATTCATTTATCTTTCTCTATTAATAGTTGCACACAAACATACTTTTGTTTTGTAAATTAAGCCTGAACATAGCTTATATATTAGTAATGAATCTTAAATTGATAAAATAATGGAAACTTTATTAATTTTAAAATAGGGGATTGTTACGACTTGGCTTCTTGAATCGGGGATGTAAATTCTCAGGATATAATGAAAATTCCGAATTCCTGGGCAACTAATGCTTTTCCTTAAAGAACCAATCAGGGTAAGAAGAAAATATTATACAGATAACAATTTTCTAGCTATCTTACAAGGTCAAAAAACAACTGTCAGGTGCAATAAAACAGCAATTAAATACTGAACTAATACATAAAACAGGCGATTATATTCTTAAAGCACTGATGTATCCGCAATTAACTTTTACCCACATTACAATAACCACACTTAACTGAACGATGGCCTCTCGTATACCTTTCGTGGAAATTTCTAGAAAAACGGGTGCGACTTGGGAAGTTCTTAAAAAACTACAAAATTAGAACAGTTTCCAAAATTCACCAAAAATAGCCAAGTTAGAGATATTTCGCCAAATTTAGATTAAGCAGCGCGGAACTTCAATTCATAACAATGGTTGCCTATAAATGTCGTTTTCCCTCGGGGGATACGCAATATACCGTGAAATATCTTAGATATTCGCAAAACTAGAAATAATGTTATTTAATATTAATGTAGCCTTTCGCAGGCAAATATTATGTACTTTTGGTTAAACTACCAGAAATATATTAAAACAAATAATTATATATATATTAAGTTTTTATTTAAGTTATGTTAACCCAAAAACTTTTAATGCCATATCATGATGCGTTCTCGAAATGCGATTATGGATACATCCATTCAATGCCCATTCACACTGTAAAGAATTGTAACTAAGATTGCCCAACATGCTGTAAAGATGTCGTTGACGCCCCTGTATTTTTATTAGCTATTGTCTATTGTGCGAACGTTGAAAGATAAAGCACCGTATACGCCTTTTGCTGATTATGATTAGAATAATAATTAAATGAGTCAGATGTGAATTTTAAACCAAAGGTGGTCTGACTGGAAGTTATTTTATTTATGATATATTTAACAATTGAAAACTATTTAAAATATCATGTAGAGATAAAAAGACGTTCAGAAACCGCTTTTGTAAAGATAAATTCAT
Source organism: Amaurobius ferox (assembly GCA_951213105.1). Classification (NCBI taxonomy): domain Eukaryota; kingdom Metazoa; phylum Arthropoda; class Arachnida; order Araneae; family Amaurobiidae; genus Amaurobius; species Amaurobius ferox. The sequence continues at coordinate 140,574,558 of OX578139.1, forward strand.
ATAAAATATTTGTATAAATACAGTGTAATATGACCTTTAGCCGTTCAGTTATAGACTCCTAAATTTTATTGATGTATTTATACGGAGATTTCATATGGATTTAGTCAATCGATAATTTTTAACGTGTTAAATTTGGGCAACGCGGAAAGTAATTCTATAACAAAAAGGAAGATGAATTGCCTAGTAAGTCAAGGACAAAAAATAAAAGTAAATAGTTTTATATAAATAACATACTGCTAATTTTTATTCAATCTAACCAATCACAAAAAATAATAATAATCAGAAATTTCAATGTAAATTATTGCGCCAATAAAATTGTACAAAACAATGTGTCGTTTTGGAGTCTCTTAGATTTCCTTTTCAGTCTTAACACAGAAGGAAACTAAATAATGCACAAAATGATCACTGCTTCTTAACATATTAATTTACATTGTGATTTGTTTGTTTATTTCTTATTGCGCATATTTGTTTATGCGTCCCATATTCACAATGAATATAGTTTTATCTTCTTACTGCATTGGATTTATATGCTTATTTTTAAAAGCTATTGACAGGAAGCCGTCGACAACAATTTGCAAAACCACAACTCTTAACAATATTGACCTCTTACTGCGAGTCAGAGAAAAAATGAAAACTCTTATCTAATTTTTCTGTCATGACCAGGAATATTGAAACAGCAATGATTTATGCAAAAGTATATGTCTTTTATGACCAAACTGTCAAACACATGCAGCGTATATTTGACAAGTGATCATAAATGGCCTAAAACCAGTTAACTAGGGGAAAATCAATTTGGTACGGGCCTACCTAATACTTCGCCATCATTTTTCCAGTCTGGAAAATTTCCTGCGTGATTTATATCAGAAAGCTCGTGAACCGAGCTTCTGTTAATAAGGTGTTATTTATTGGAAGGATAGGTATACATTTAAACTCTTTTGTTGCGTCAGAGAATTAGAAAGTTTGCTAATAAGATAGTGTGACTTTATTTTAAAAATAGTTAAATGGAATGAATAAGGAGTTAAATATATTATATTCTAATTAATGGAAATGAGGAGACTACAAAATCAACAAAAATATATCTATGTTTATACATTATTATGCAAACCATGATTTTAGTATAATTTTAATATACTTTATCTATGTTTCTATTTTTATAACAATTTCGACTTTTTGTCATACATTCTTTGTTATATCTTAAAATATGTTTCATATTAGCAACAAATATTTTTTTTACATATAGGAATATATATATATATATATATATATATATATATATATATATATATATATATATATATATATATATATATATATATATATAAATACTCTTCAAAAAATATGATGTGGGCAGTACATGACTTTCATTATATAAATCAATGTATTTACTACATTTACAGTAAAAATAAAATAGGTTATTCTTACAGTAGATACTTATATGTTTTCCAAGATATTGAATTTTCGATAAATAGTCGTTATTTTCATTGATTGAGCGTCATTTTTATCCATTTCGCGAGATTTTCTTTGATTTGGTAACATATAAAGGTCGCTAAGGTGGCGACATTCAGCCAAATTCGTCGCCAAAATCTAGCCAAGCGTTATGAATGGAGAAATAATTTATTCTTATAGCAGATAAATGACTATTGGCGTTCAAGTACGAAAGTATTACTCAAAGTATATTTTTTCATGAATGAAACGAGCTAGATCCACGAGAATGATGTCACCAAATTTATCGCATGATATAACATATGAAAAGTGAACATGTTTCTCGATGGGAAATATTTTTTTTTATTTAATATAATTTTTTGATATTTATTTTTAAATGTCCAATATCTCGAGAACGGTTCGTGCTAGCGTTCTAAAATTTATGTCAATCATTTTCTAATGAAAAATTACATAAGAAATGTCTATTTGCGTATTTGAGTAACTTATATATATATATATATATATATATATATATATATATATATATATATATATATATATGTATGTATATAAAGTATTACCTTTTAATTCCTGCAACTCGATTCAATTGTTTAGAAATATTATACTTAATCAACTCTTTAGAATTTATAGATTATCAGATAAAAAATTTCATGCTTTGCACATTAATAACCTCAAAATTACCAGTAAAATGTATAAATATCCTGCATATTTAGTAAATGGTATAGCTAATAAGTTTCGATTAGCCTAAAATTCTCATAATTTCTCCTTAGTATCTTATTTTAGCCGTACTTCTTCATTCTCTTGAAATTATATTTTCATCTTTTCATCTTGAAGCTTTAACTGTTGAATATCTCATTTTATTGCTTTTACGCAGTACAGTTTTTATTACTCTCTTTGGCAACAGCAAATCAGTTCTTTTCATTTCTGCATATGGCAACATTGGTCTAGTCATATTTTTCTCGTCATGGTTGTACTAATGAAGTGTATTTTAAGGAATTTATGTTTCCTTTATTTTTCCAATCTATATGCTTGTCGTCCATATAACACAAGTTTATAGATAAAATCAATCTTGTGTTTCAGAAACAAGCATTTTTGCGTTCATTTCGAAGGGATACATGGACTTGACCAGAAGTTTTTCGAAATTAACTTATTTTAAGCCTAAAGCTCTTCCATGTGTAAGCTGTTTTGCTTGATTTTTTTGTTTTCCTATTTTCATTCCTCATCTTTGAAATTTGTTGATTGTCTTTGTCTTTATGATCTGCATTACGCTTTATAATTTCCTCTTTATGTTTTAATTTCTTTTATTTCTTTGTATTTTGTAGAAAATTTTGGAATAGTGTATTATGAGTTACTACTTACACTCTAACATTGGATTTACTAATTTAAATTTATATATATATAGTCATATATTCCTTCACAAGCAGTGTGATCATAAAGTTTTCTTTTCCCGATTAGCGACTTCTGCAGAAACGTCGTCCATCCCGAAGATCCCCCTTATTTAAATTTGGAATGGCCATTTTAAGACATGCGTCAGTTATATTCCATTACAAAATAAAAAACTCAATGGGAGGAGGATAGTCTTTCAAATTACATCATTTGTTACTAAAAATTTCAAATGTCCTTCAATATTTCAAATTTTAGAATAAGAACGAAAATTAAGTAATTCCTACTAAAATAATAAGCAAAAGGAAATAATCTACATGTCTTAAATTCAAATATACATAAGAAATACCGTTTTATGTTTTGTGTGAAAATTAGCTTCAACTAGTAAATATGATATTTTTTTCATGAATATCAAATGCCAAAATATTCCGAAACATAATTGAAAAATGCACTGAGATACACTTTTGAAACGGGGACATAACCTCGTCTCAGAAATCATTATTTAGATTTATATCCTTTCTAATAAAGCAAATGCAACTTTCTCAAAAGTAATTCATGCATTTTCTATAATCAGAAATTTAATCAGTTATATTCAGGAAGGTAAAATAAATCGATGACGCCCCTTCTCCCCAGTGCCCTGAAAAGAACGAAAATTCCAAATTTACTTTCACTTTCTTCCCAGTTTTTTTTTAGAAACATACAATCATTAATTCATTCTAATGGACATATCAATAGCAAAGAAACAATTTACTTTGGAGTAGGTAAATAAATTTTCCGTGTGTATTTGCACAGGCCTTTCATATTTATTTCATTATTCAGCTTCCGAAACGGAAAGTTTGAATATCGAATTTAAGATGAAAAACCAAATGCCGATTGGTATGCTCGTCTTAAGGTATTGCGGCAGATTTGGTTTCGTTTTGAAACTTCAGGATTATATTTAAAGAAATGTGAATCTTTATAAGAGTGGTAGATATTGCGTGTAGATAAAATTTAAAATCGGATGGAATATTCATATATTCTTATCGATTCACAGGGCAGATACTAATTGTAAAATAGGTGTGTTTTCTAAAACAAATATATTTATATAGCAATCTCTTCAATTGCGCTTCCACAAACTTTCAGTTTCCTATGTATTGAAAAATAAATTGTATCAAATATTTGTTCAATTTTAATTTGTGAATTTTTGGCACTGCAATGCAAATAAACGTCAAAAAGTATAGTTTTAGTTTTTGCATATAGACAATTATGAACCCGTAGATGCATAAGACGGGACAAAAAAATTATTTATACCTAAGTTGATTCATGATTATTACTTTTTTAATTTAGCATTGCCAGTATGTTTAAGAACTTGATTGATCAAGCTGATTTCTAACTTCATCGTGATTAGTTGTTATCAAAAACGTTATAAAGATGGCCGAAGACTGAATTATTGAAGTGCTGAAAATATTAATGCATATATATATATATAAAAGTACATTTAAATCTTAGGTTAGACTACAACCTTAATTAGTACATTTGAACATGAAATTATTTTATCGTGTTAGGGTGTGTAGCGCTTAAAACCATGATATGAAAGCAGTTTTTGAAATTAATACGCCACCAAACTCAACATCAACAACATTACATCGGATGCGACTTACAAATGTAAACATACTTTGTGGCTATCAAAATCTCTATCAGTTAAGATGGTTAAAATTTAGATATTACTTCTCTTAATTGGTTATAATATTCATAATGAATTAAAAAATGTTCTACATAATTGTTAATTCATTTAATTTATTAAAACGCACGAAGAGCTCCACGGGGATGGCGAGAGTGTATTCTAATATTAATTAAAAAACGTTATAAGAGAAAAATATTAAATATTTTAACCAATTATAAACTGTGAATTTTAGCAATAGAACAATTGGAAAAACTAACTTAGAATAATCAATATAGTTGATTATTTATAGTAATAATATCCGCCAATTTTGAAATTTTTGAATAGTACAGGGTAAGTTTAAAGTCCCGCGCATCAAAGTTCATTTCACTGCTAGAAGTTGAAAGTCACTGCTGGTTCCAGCACGACGGTGCGATTTATAATACATCAAACTGCACTATCCATTTTTTAACTGATTTTTTCGGTGAGCGCATAATTTCACGGGGATTCGCTCGCTAGATTTAACCCCCACCCCCTGATTTTTTCCTATGGGGGTATCTGAAAATTGTGACTTACGAGAATAATTCACACAAGATTGTTGAGCTGAAAACGAACATCACAATAGCCATTTGCACGAAATCTGGTAAAACGAACACGGTTTTGCATTCGCGAAACAGGACGTCATTTCCAACATTTATTGTAACAACATAAAGTTTGTCTGCCAAAAATAAAAGGTGGCATTTCACCTAATCTTTGTAATATATACTTTACTTTCAATTGAATTCTCATACTGGTACTTTTACGGGCAGTTAAGTTTTGGTGTGCGCTATTTTAAACTCACCCTGTATTTGGAAGAGTTCTGTAACCAACATCGATGACCTATATATTGCATTTATTAGCTCGCTTCAGAACCAAATAACTGATAACTGCACTGACATCAAGTATATCAGTATAATAACCAATGAAAACTGCAGCGAACATAAAACTTAAAGAAGAATGAGTGCAGACTGGATAAGGCTGAAGTTGCCAAGATCTAAGTCACAAACCCATCGATAGGGGTGTTACCAAATCTTAGAATCGCGATTTTAACATTTGATGCTGGTTATATTAGTTTTCAAAATAACCAAAGCAGAATTATCAAAAAATTGCAATTACAATAATTCAACTACAAAACAGTGTAAAAATATCCTGATTCGAACATGGGATTCTACGTTGATTAAGAACATGAGATACTACGCTCAGTTTGCCGGTAACATTTTTTAAAACTACCAACAAACGAAGGATTTTCTATTAGCTAAATTAATTATAACCGAATGACCTAATTTCACATATTCTGCCACAAGAAAACTCATCCTTAGTCAATACGATTAAAAGTTGAGATTCATTCCCCAACACACCACCAGGACAGCAAGTTATCCTTCCTCTCATAGGAAACTTTAAGACAGCAACCATATTAGAGTAGAATACGCTAAGAGCACATTTTTAGAATCGGAATTTAATTAACTGACAGAGAGTTGTCTACTGAGCGGCAAACGTGTGGCATTGCTCTAACAAGAGAGAACCAAGGATCTGAGTTATTATGAATTAGATTTAGCGAGGAAGGTTTGGAATGTACTCCACTGATAGCATACACAATGTTCAACGGACTGTAACTATCTACAGAAACATTCAGTACCTGAAGTGTTGGAATGTAATTGCAATGACAGAAAATTTCGGAGAACTCAATAGCTATATGATTCGAGAAAAGATTGGGCAAAGTAGGATAATAAGTTAATTTTAAGGATGACTTGCGATGAGTTCAAGTGAGGACCGGCAATAACTAAGATATGGAATAAATGTTCAATTCGCAATTTATTTATTTGTAATATTTTAACTGATACGATTTTGTACTTGATTCCCGCGTAAAATGCAAGTTTATTTTTTTACTTGTGCTGCAATATTTAGATGGTTTAAGAAGGGATATATAAACTTCTATATAGTTCATCCTTTATCTTAAATGCCAATAAAAATTATTTAATTGGTCAATCATATATCATGACTGAACCAACCTCACTTTAGTATTTTCTTCAAAATGAAAATGATAATATTAAGACTTAGGCGCAAAAAATATTTTAAGAATTGATATAAAAACATTATGTGGAATGGTTAAGTTAATTATCTTTAACTGATCTTTAAGATAATTCTACCTCAATGATGCAAATTAGCAAGGTGCAGGGATTGTTAAGTAAAACCGGGATTGCATATTAGCAAGGTATATTTAGTGTCATCCGTCTATCACATATTTTAGTCTTTGAATAATCTTGCAAAAAAGCAATGGAATCACCAGTAAAAGAACAATAAAAAAATTGAAGGCTGGAGATGACAAGAGACATATCTGCGTTTATTTACATCGCACTGCTTCAAGACACAAAATGCTCCGTAGACAATTCGATTTCACAACTTCATTAGAACAAATATGTATAATATTCTATGATTTTTAGTGCAGTTTTATTAATTCAACCATAATTTAAATTATTGAATGAAATTAGAACCTATTTTACAAACATAAAATATGGAAAAAGTTTTGCAAATTCTAATAACATTTTTTCCACTAACTAACGCTGAACTTTGCAATACTTCAGACTTTCTTTCAAATGCATGCCGCAAAAATCATTCCAAATATCTACAAATTACAATTCGAAAACTTTTCTTGACAATGAAATGAAAAATTCCATCCTGTTTACTACTTTTACTGGTTCTGTTTTTTTTTTCAAATTATTTATTTTTCTTTTTTTTCCAAGATAGCACTCCTCCAAAACGAAATAGCTTGCGTAAATTAAAGTTAGCACACCATTCTGAAGAACAATCAATAGTTGGAGAGATAATAAAATAAATATTAATTAAATATATTGGAATTCAATAGATGTTTTCTATTAGTTGCCACGCGGCCGGCGCAGTGTTATCGAGGTGCGAAAGATAAGTAGGCAACCGGAGTCATTATGAATTTGATTAAAACGGAGGCTCAAGTGATGGAATTAACAGCGAGCAGCGACCTGAAGATATCTGGTTTTGGCTTCCCCCAGAAGCTCTCATAGATTTGCGTAATTGCGGAGGCACTAGATTGTAAATCATTTGGAGGAGCGTTCCTTTACCAGTCTCTTAAGGGCAGGAAATTTAACAGTGTCGTTTTGTTTATTTGCAACATCACTTTGTTTATTTGTAACAGCATTTTATACCGCACTTTGTGAAATTTCATAATGCCTCAGTGTCAAAATGCTTCAAATTGTGAAGTTATTGCACTGCATTTTAAAAAGGAATATTTTAATAATGTTTCAGTATGATTACAATAGAAATTTAAAAAAAACTATACAATCTCTGTGTTATTCCAGCCCTTGAAACAAGTGTAGCATTTTTTTATCATATGTTTGCATACATTTATGAATAATATTTTATACATTTATTGCACATTTTCTTTAAAATGTATTTTCTTGTCATTTGCTTGCAGACAGTGAAAAAATGCTTATAGACATTTTACAATCTCTCCTATTATTGTATGCATTTTACATAAAAATATTCTTTAATATCTAAATAATTAAATTTTAAATTCAAACACTTAGCATAAACTGCATTTTTTTTTTGGCTTACTACTTTTTATAGTTCTACCGTCATTGGCGGAAAAATTTCGTTTCTGTATTTAGGCAAGAACATTAGTTGTATGAATTTTTTTATTTATAAACAAGTTGACATATTAGTACATAATACTCTGTGAATAGTACTAGTACTCGCATCTCACTGTCATAGTTGTGTAGAAATGTGGGTAGAAGTTACAGAATAATGTTCTAAGGAAGAAAAATGTGTAAAGGTTTCAATAAGATTTCACTTGAATGCCTTAATACTAATACATTACTGTATGTGACAAGAAAGTATATAGTAATGGGGTTAAAAATTCAACCTTCCATTGGCGAATTTATATGTTTTAGCCCCCAAACGGAATAAATAGCAACAATATTCGATTGTTTGTCCATCTGTGAGTCTGTAGAAACTATTTGTTTCAAACACATATAATTGCACCCTTATTTTAACAGATTAATGTAAGAAGTTTTCGATTTTCAGAAAAGAGAAATATATTAAAGTTTTCGAAACAAAAGTATCGGGAGTAGAAAAATAATTTAGAAAATAATTACTGGAAATAACATTGAAAATTATTCATATTATTTGTACAGTCTGAATTTTACTGGTTTTGACTTCACAAAAAAGTCGTCTGGCAAATTGTCTATAGTAGAAAGTACTAGAAAATAACATCTGTAAAATAATTGATTAGATGATTGCAATGTATGGCGCATGTCTAGTGAAATTTATTGCCTTCTATTCCTCTTTCCTTAAAAATACCATATTTTTAAAGGTACACAAATTTGCACAGTACATTTTTGTGAATATTTGACCGGACACCCGTTTTATGAATAGGATGAGTTGATTTTTGGTGAAACAATTTTTAACTGCAAATTTTTTACAATATGGGTCCTATGTTTCATACAGAGACACATTTTAGAATGTAAAGAAGCCATACAAAACGTATACAAATAACCAATATAACCGAAATAAAAGAACAGTATCAGGAAAAAGCAGAAAAATTAAGGGATCTGATTAGGTTATGTTAAATAAGCACATGTACGAGCTTTAGGCGTGAGACATTGGGCCAATGTTTAACAAAGTCGCTGTCTTATGCCAAAACTGTATATATCCTTATCAATTCTATACATACCTCGTAACTGAAATCTGAATTGCAGTAAAACCGAATGGCAGCAATATTTGATAGTTGGTCATATCCCTCTTTTCGCTTCACTAGGGGAGTATTATTACATCACTTTTATCTTTTTAGTATTCATGTCTTAACCATGCACAACCCAAAGAATTCTGATGCCACTTAAAAGGGTAGAGATATACGGTTATACCAAAGGGTGAAGTTAAGGATCTTTCTTTTTCTATGGGTCTTTCTGACTAGACTGTTCAAGCAATTCTAAAGTATCTGTTTGAACGGCCTGGAAAGTGTCACTAAATTTAGACCAGAACCCAATAGATATGGCGACCACAGGGATCATATCATTACTCCCCTATCCTACCTCTGGGATGGACATTCGAACTTATCGTACTCGTACGAGACTTATCGTATTTATCGATACTTATCGTATCGTACTCGTACGAGATTTATCGTACTCGTACTCCGCGTAAACATGGTTGTAGTTTTGGGCAGCGGTGGGAATCGAACTCAGGTTCTCTTAATGCGATTCGCTTGCCTTAACTACTGGGATATCCCTACTCGAATTAGGGATTATAACCTCAACTTGCAAGTATATAATCTCAAAATTAAACGTCCACTCGATCCTTTAATCCCTCGTTTCAAGGTCCTGGCTATGAGTTAGCCTATGAGTTAGCCTATGTTTTGAGTCAGTGAGTGAAGACTTTGTATTTTATACACAAATATTTACTTGATGCTTTATATAAATAATAACATAATTCTTGATAAAATAAATAAACTCACGCCCAATGCAGAGTGGATAAACACAACAATTTATATAACCGTCCCATATTTCTGTGACTCCAGAAGAAGCTCGTTTACAATCTTTTCAAGGATTTTCTCTTTGCCCCATACTCCCTTAATCATGTATAATAAACGGCTCCCCCACTCTCATATATCTTCTACGATGCCGTTATTACCAGAATACCTATATTCAAATGAGGCCCTAACGAGAACTTTTTGGAGACATATTCCAGCGGCAGCTCATTAAAATCGCAAGGGGGAACACTGGTGGGCCAGCATTCGGAAAAGCAGTTTTCCCTTTAAGCCCCCTGCGTGTAAATGCAACTTATTCCACCACAATAGCTGCAAACGGGGAAAAGCTGATTGGTAAACTGCCAACTTCTCGGAGGAAGTTCCGATCGATAATATCTGCCGCTCGCCTTTTGTCATCATCGCCGATCCGCCAACATCCACAGAGCATGCGCAGTTGGCGCCGGGGCCCAACGCGCGCGGGATGGTTTTCGGGAGAGGGGGACGCCGAAAGGAGATATGGATGCAACGAAAGGGGCCATAAGTTTGAAAGGCAAAAAAAAAAGTAATGTTATGGCATGCATAAAAGGGCATTACTCGCCATCTTTTGCATGCATGTGTGTTTTTAAGGCATACAAATTGACTCGCATTTACGTCGAGCAAATCTCTCGCGGTTTTAGATGCGAGCAAGAAATTGAGATACAAATAAGGATAAAATATATGATCTGCTATAAAAATGATAGTACATTAAAGCATTTTTCTTTTCTGGTTTGGAAACTAATACGGTTGAAATTTAGTCGCGAAAAGTGGTTGAACAATGTATTAGCTATTATTTAACGATATATTGCTAATTTTCTTCATTTAACAAAACATATTTTAAACAGTTTTCTTTTATATACGTTCGAAATATTTTAATGCAATTTAATTATATTTAAATTAAAATTATCCATCATAAAAGCATCGTGCTAAATGATAAAAATCCTTGCCACTAAGAACTGGTTGTTGGTGGGAAGCGAGAACATGTTATACAGTTCAAGTCATTTAGGTGAAAATTCCTGCTTTAAGAATTCGTAAAAGGAATAAAAAGTACTTTAAAAAATTTAACCGTACGAAGTTTGATTTAGGAGAGGACTGGGACACACGAACATTGAATCTCGAAATCAACGTTTCACTAATTAAATTATACGGACACAGTAAATCATAATCGCAAGTTAAAGCGTTTGTTCAATTATCCTGGATTTCTTAAAAAAGTAGGATAAATACAAAAATGTAGGATAAATATATAATACAATACCATAAAATGCGGATAATTCATAATTAGATTAATTTGAAATATTGGATAAATGTGAACCAAATCTTATTTCTCACTGAGATTCTCGATGCATTATTTAGATTGGAGGATTCTAATTTTAGATAATTCCGTCAGAAGATTAATTTTGCCACAAATAAAACTTGCAGGATAAGCATTACTTTATATATCAACTTTACTACGGCTGTCACATTAACCACGTTCAACAGTGATTGTGACCTCTAATATTTAAAATACAATTCTCTAATACATTTTCTTTAATCAACAAGAATTCCAATTCCTTGTAAGAGTAAATTTCAAAAGATCTTCAATTCCCTACACTAGCAAACACATAGGATCTTCTAAAGATCCGCAATTTCCTGTAATAGTAAGTATTCGATCTTCAAATATCTTCAATTCTTCGTATTCGTAAATATGGGATCTTCTAAAAATTTTCAATTCCTAGCATGGTCCTTCTTGAGTAGTTGTTCATTTAAAATTATTGACATACATTTGAATAAGAACTGTAATAGAGGACCAACCATATGTCAGAACGATGCAGAAATAAATTGAGCGTGAAACGAAACAACGACATTGTTGACGGAACATTGTAAACACAAAAATAACATGTTTTGAACGGGTCCCAAGAGGCAGATGGCTGGCTTATTTCCAGAAAGTACTCACACTTCGATATCCAGCATGTATAGGCTGGTGCAACCATTTAGCATTATCTAACGCTAATACCATTTCAAAATGTGTCATATGGATTTATTGTATCTAAATGCCGTCTTCTTAGCTTGTAATATTTGAGATCTTTATCCCCGCTCAGAAAACCCCCTTTGTTGTGGCCGCAGATATGAAAAAAAAAGTAGAAAATGTTTATGTTGTTACTTATTGTCGGGGCAGCTATTTTTGGTATAACAGAGTAAGAATTCATTGCGCATAGCAAATGGCTTTCTGATGGGGCAGATCGTATGCCTAGAAACAAAATTGTTTTAGAATAAATATTCAAATGTAAGTAAATTCCTTATTACTTTCCTTATATACATAATGTATAAGGAAAATATTGTGACTGGGTCGAAAATTTGAATTCGAGTTTTCAAGGGGAAAGCACGTTTTAAGCATCCCTGATCAAGAATCGAAAATTTTTGAAGTGATGTGTGTGTGTGTGTGTGTGTGTCAGTGAGTCTGTGGAGAAGACATCTCACGAACGAATGGACCGATTCGAATGAAATCTGATACAAAAATCACAATCCATGAATACTGGAAGTCTATTGCTTTAAAACACTATCGAATGTTCAGAACCCTCCTAAATTTTCGACTGAAATTTTGAAAAAATCATCAAAAAATCAAAACCTTCAATAAAGTTACGCAAATTGACATTTCTTATGTAATTTTTCCTTAGAAAACGATTGACATAAACTTTAGAACGCTACCATGAACCGTTCTCGAGATATTGCAGATTTTTCAAATAAATTTATCAAAAAATCCCATAAATTAAAAAAATATATTAACAATTGAGAAACATACTCACTTTTCATATGTAATATCATGCGATAAATTTGGTGACGTCATTGTCGTAGATCTAGCTCGTTCCATACATGAGAAAAGATGCTTTGAGTAATACTTTTGTATTTGAGCGCAATAGTCATTTATCTGTTATAAGAATAACTCATTTCTCCGTTCATAACGCTTGGCGAGATTTTGGCGATTTATTTGGTGGAATGTCGCCAACTTAGCGACTTTTTTAAATGCTGCCAAATTAACGAAAATCTCGCCAAATGAAGGAAAATGACGCTAAATCAATGAAAATGAAGACGAATTGTCGAAAATTCAATATCTTGGAAAGAATATAAGTATCTACTATAAGAAAAACCTATTTTCTTACTGTAAAAGTAGTAAATTCATTGCATTATATAAGGAAAGTCATGTGTTGCCCACATCAGAATTTTTTATTTAGTATTCGTATAAAAAAATACATTGTTACATGAATTATTTTTTATTTAGGGCTGTGTTGCAGATTCTTGCCCAGAGACTCATTTTGATCAACTGTGATTGTTCTGTGCATCTCAATATTTGTAACCAAGTATATGTATGATGTAACGGCATCTATAAGCAAATGCTTGTAATAAATAACAAACGTAATTTAATGCGAGTAATCTTATTTACGCTTGCCGCCTTGTTCTTGACTCTATGCGGGGCAAACATCTACATAATTATCTGTGACGTTTCATTTTGATGTAATATATGCTTTGCTGAATTTTGGGAATGTTTCATTTTCTTTTTTGTATTTGTATTTAATATTTGTTTAATCTTAAAATTTCCTATTTATAATACAATTTAATATTTTTGTTGTAATCGTTTAATCTTAAACATCCTGTTTATAATACAATTTAATTATCATTATTCCGTAGTTGATTTATACAAATTTTGTCTGCTGATGTGGTCTGTATATAAGCTTGTTGGCATAGTAATTTTATATAGCCACTGATGAAGGGTATGGTGATACCCGAAAGCAATCTGGCCTTTTATAATATATGTACGTCATAAAGGATGGTTTTTATTAAATGACCTTTTAATCTACGATTTGCTGTCTTTAATTTAATGCAATCTTATTTTTATTTTTATTGAGATTTGTGTTATTTTAGATTATAATATTTGACATTATATATTAATTTAAAATGAGTTTACACTGTATTATGAGATTAAATATAATATTCTAACAATTTTACCCGCCCTTCCTTCGCCCGTTTTGAATGGCTAGCGGTCATTAAATGCAACACCTTCACACCAAATAATATATCTGATTGTCAAAAGCCGTTTTAAATTTAAGCATAAAAAGGGAATGGTGAACATTTTTAGGGACAGAGTAATTTTTTAAAAAACCCCTTTGTATCGTCATCCCTAAGTCGAACTTTTAAAATTTTTAATTTTTTCGGTAATCTGAAGGCAAGGCTGATACGGAGTGAATGAGGCCCAATCCGAGATTCTGGCTGAAGTTGAAAAGATTTTGAAAACTGGAAATTTGAATTATTTAAACTATTCTTTTGCATCGTCATCCTGTCATTCTTAATTCACATTTTTGAAATATTATATCAGCGTTAATCTGGAAGCTAAGTTGGATCCATCGAGACAAAAATCAAGATGCTAACTGGAGTGGAAATACTCGATAATAATACAATGTGGTTTTTGTGTATTTTCGTTATTCCTTTGCACTGTTATACCTAATTTGAATTTTTTTTAAATTTCAGTTTTTTTCATATGATGTAGAAGTTGAGACGTATCATATGATACCACATTCATGATTATAGTTATATAATTGGACGTGCTCGATAGATTTGATGATACATCTCCTAACTCACTCATTCACTCTGTCTGCCAGTTCAGAGCATATTATATACATTACCTTTGTGTGTGTGTGTTTTTTAATATTTGCTGTTGTAATTTTAGATCTATTGTAATGTTAGATAATCATCATGTGTTTCAACCTGAATTGAGTAGAATTAAGAACGCCATATTTGACGCTATAGATCTCATTTAGTACATTTAAAAAAATGATATTAAAGCTAATGAATTGTCCTTAAACTAGCTGTTTTTTAAGCTTTAAACTCTAGACTTAAGTATCAATGAAATCGCTTTAAATTTTTATATTTAAATTATTTGCAGAGTTATCAAATATAAAAATATATCGGAATGTATTGCGATGGCATGATCGGAATGTATCGGATGTATTGCGAATGGCAAATATAGTCAATTGCAAGTCTGGAGCAATGTGGACAACATGGAATTTATGACTAGAATTATAACAAAATGACATAAATTCCGTGGATAGCCATTATAAATTGTCGTAAATAGTAATTTATTGGCTATATCTAGTCATTTCGGTTTCATGTGTTCCAGAAATATCTAGACATAAAATGGTTGAATTGGCAATTCTGCCTGAAGCAAATTGAGACACATTGATGTTTAAAAGCATACACGGAGATACTGAAAAACATATGCATTAGACGGGGACTAGCAAAGTTGCATTCTAGTAACTTAAATGTGTTTCTTATAATGACGTCATAAGGTGACCAGTGTATTTCGTGGACAATACTCAACATCAAAAATTGCTGGAAAATATTTTCAAAACAATGCAAATACTTTCTACTAAACTGTATGGAACTTATTAAAACATTGTAATACCATATATACAATGATATGACATATAATGCTAAAATATTTGAATGAAAACAGAAACGCTACGAGAAAAATGGAGAAGAGGAATAATAGTCACAACTGTCTATGGTCTACTAGCCGAATTCCAAAAGGATGAAACATTGCTAAATTGTCCAAGATTGTTCAAAGTAAGAGAATCGGTTCAACATGCCAAAGGACATTATCTTTTAAAACTCACTTGATCTGACTTAGTACACCAAAGGTTCAAATTCTAGATCCATGTTTTGTAACACCCATGTTATTGTGAACTGTTGTATGGGAAGCTGCAACATATCCCCATTGTTGCTTATTGTTTCAGGTCCTTTGTTGCGCATTTATCCGGTTGTAGTGGTCACGCAAATTCTTTTAGGAAGCAACCGATTAGGTCCCATTATAAGCGAACAGCGTTGTTTCATTCACAATTTCTTCCTATTGTTCAAAGTTGCGAAAGCCTTCGTTTAAGAGTTCAAAGGATGCTTCGGTTAACTGCCATTAAATGAGGTAAATGGAGATAGAAAGATTGTTTAAAATTGATCTTAGGAATTCAGTTGCTATTTGCATTAGCGGATATTAAATTATAAGCGCACTGAAATGTTTTGGGATTTAGAGAATAATCTTCTTAAAACATAATTTTGTGCTGAAATTTGTATCAGCACGTAGCTACATGTAATGGGAATATAATAAGGTCTCATTAAAACAGAGTAAAGTTCTTGAAAATGTTGTCAAATATAATCATCGTTATTAATATCACTTGGTGAGATAGGTTAAGTTTAGGAATTTATGACTAATGCGTTTCACTTTTCACTGAGTCAATCGGCATAAACTTTTATATTAAATAAATCGTTATCCATACTACTATAACTCGCGTCAAGTGACTGTATATATCACCATTTTCCAGCTGATTTTCCTATCCCAAAATCGTGATTGGCATTTTATGAAATATATATTATTGTGGAAGACCTATTATGTATAAAAAACTGCAAAACACATTTTCAATTAGTCTTCCAAACTTGCTGAATTTGGACCAAAAAGTGTATCTGAAATATTTCTTACATTTCACGAACAATGGTAGGAAAAGATATTGTTGTACATTTAATTGTTGCAAAATCTAAGCATAATTATATCTGTGTCTGCATTACATTGTTCAACAAATAAGATGAACAAGGAACAGCAGCCTGCTTATGCCTCTTAAAGACATCTTTAAGTGTTGTAGGTTAAGAAATAGAAAAAATACATATGTCGTATCTACTGAAGGCGGCTAGTTATTAATAAGTTATGTAACGAAATCATGCTTCAGCCAGGATTCAAACCATAGATGTCTGCCTGGCTGGACCCTTTAAGTATTAAGCACATTGTTCGCTTGTCGTTTATTTTATAGTGTGGGTGCAACATCCTCTTCTTACTTTCTATTAATCAATTTCTTATACGATTTTTATAAATATATATATGATTAATAAATAGATACAATAATTTCAGGATACTTATTTCCTTTATGTCAATACGATTGAACAGATCAAACAACATCTACATCATAATCAGTTAGAACCATTAGGTCAATGTCAGTAACATTCATCTGCTAAAAAAAAAGTACAACCAATTCAATATGTTTAAACATATCAATCAAACCATATTTGAATACACTACCACTGAAAAGTTTGCAAACCTTCACCTTCCTTTAACTCATCCCTTAACAAAGACCTCCCAAGTTAACTTATGCTTGAAACGGGCGGTTTATTCAAAGAAGTTACTCAAAAGCATGCACAAGAACGCAGCACGAGGCAAGCAAATAGGTTCGAAAAATATCCCTATTAACTAGTGCCCCATTGTGCATTGCGCGAATGAAGACTACTTCAGAAAGAAAAAATATATTTATTTTATGAACATAACAAGCAACCGGTCTCCGAGGAGTTCCTGAGGAGAATCTTCCAGAGGGTTTTCTCACGCGAGCTCAGGTGCAGTAGCCCCCCCCCCCTCCCCTACATCTTTTTTATTTGTTGGGGGTAATTATATATATATTCCTTTCGCTTTTTAGTGGGAAACGTATTAACCTCTGCGTGGTTTTGCATTATTAAAAGTTCGCCCGTATTTGCGTGTGAGGGGTGTAAGAAAGCCTTAAAACGGAAGGAAGGGATTTAGAAGCACGTAAAAGGGGTTCGGATGTACTTTTGTTTGCTATTGTTTCATGCTGAAAGGTGACAGTAATTATATACTATCGCATCACACCGAGGATGAAGTTTTTAAGAACGTTCTTAACTCGATAATTCGGAGCATCTCAGATTATTGCATTCGGGGAACAAATTGAGAGCTGGTATTTCCCATGATTGCTATTGTTTTATATTAATCGTATATTCATGTAAATCGAATGTAATATTTAGGGCGACTCAGTTATCGAGTCCGAGAAAAATTCTGCCTTATAAATTGTATAAGTTTTAACGAAAAATCGATCTACTGTTATAGGTGACACATGAAAACTTAGTTGATAGATACGTTTTGCTAGCAAGCAAAAAATGTGAAATTATGAAGATGCTGCATGGTATATGAATGTGCATAAGTTTCGTTTGGATGAGAAAAATGGATAATTTACAGAGCACTAACTGATTGGAAGAAACTGGTTTCACTATGTGTGTTTTGCTGGTGTAAATTGCTCAATCTCTACTGGAGTAATTGCTTAAATTTTATAGGTGTAACTGCTCAATCTTTACTTTTGTAACTCCGGAATCTTTATTGGTGTAACAGCACAGTCTCTACTGGTGTATATTCTTAATCTCTACTGGTGTCATTTATCAATCTGTGCGAGTGTATATGCTCAATCTCTACTGATGTAATTACATATATATATATATATATATATATATATATATATATATATATATATATATATATATACAAGGTTGATAAAATAAAACTGACCCGGAAATGTATTCTAATGATCTCCTTGCTGTTTAGATTACTTTTTCACGAAATTCCGAAAAATCTTCTCCGGGCCAGTTTTATTTTGGCAACCCTGTATATATAAATTCAGGGTTGACAAAATAAAACTGGCCCGGAAAAGTTTTTTCGGAATTTCGTGAAAACGTAATCTAAACAGCAAGGAGATCATTAGAAGACATTTCCGGTTGCTAACTGAGGACATTTTCTATCAACGGGTTATACACCAGTTTAGGAAACGAACAAAATTATGGTTTTCAGATGCTAATTATAAGGATTATAAAAGAAATTAAATTATTTTTTAGAGATATTGCTTTATTTTCAACTTGGAAACGTTTCCTTAAAATTGCACAGTTAGAGATATCACGCCAAATTCGACCCCATCGCCCTAAACGTGACGGACAGGTATTTTAAGTTTCTTATATGTATATATTCATTATAGAAAACACTGAATATAAAATCGATATTATATTCATTGAAAAGTATTAAACTATTCTGAATACAAAACAATTTGATACTGTTGTCGAATTAGTATATATGGAATATAAATGCCGAAACAAGTTAAAATCAATAAAATCTAATGCCTTTCCCTCTCTCAAATTGAATTTTACAGGCAGAAATATAATATATTTTCTCATCAAAAATATCCAGAACTTTTTTTTACATTTAAAAAACACTCATAAACAGTCTAAGAGGACGGAAGATTTTGATAAAAACTTTCGCTAACGAATGTTGAACCCCGTAAAGAAAAATACAGTAAGTCGATTACGAAAGAGTGTGCATAAGCTTTCCAAAAAATCAAAATTATTCTAATGTGCTATTGCCGTAAAGATTAAAACGCAGTCTTTAATTATATCAGCGAATACGCACATTGGTTTTTAACGCTTCAAAACATTTTTTGTAACATTTCCTTCTGGAAGCACCATTAAAGGGAAACGTTTTGCGAGGAAGATGAAAAAAAAAATGTCGAACACAAAACGGTCTATTTGCATTTTTTTAATATGTCGTTTCCAAGTTGGTATTGAAAGTATGTTTACTGTTTTTGTGTCCATGTTGTAAGAAAAAATCTCAAAATAAAAAGTGTAATTTGATATGGATTTCTTTCAAAAGATTTCTTAAACTGGTGAATTTTAAATGATTATAAACAAATACCCTAAGAAACGTCGAAACTCAACGTTTTTTTTCTTATATGCTTTTATTTTTTGTTTTTTATTTTATAAAAATCTTCATTAAGTTTCTTATTTTAGTTTTAATACTATAATTATTTAACTACTTTTTGTAGGTAGTAATTGCTATACACATTAAAGTCTTGCCATGTGTTGCCATGCAGAAAATATAAATACTAATAAATGTTACCGATTACTGTCTCAGTTTAGCCATCCGAATCGACCCCGCAGATGTTCTGTGATGACGGATGTGATGAAAGTGGCATTCCAAGAGTTTGATTCGTTTTTTTATGTGTTTATATTTTCTGTTTTTTATTTTATAAAAATATTCATTAAGTTTTTTATTTTAGTTTTAATACTATAATTATTTATTTATTTTTGTAATAATTATTGCTTTATACACATTAAAGTCATGCCATATGTTGCCATCCAGAAAATATAAATACTAATAAATATTACCCATTGCTGTCTCAATGTAGCCATCCGAATCGACCCCAGATATGTTCTGGGATAACATGTGTGATGGAAGTGGCATTCCAAGAGTCTGATTCCTTTTTTATGTGTTTATATTTTCTGGTTTTTATTTTATAAAAATCGTCATTAAGTTTTTTATTTTAGTTTTAATACTATAATTATTTATTTATTTTTCGTAAATATTCATTGCTTTATACACATTAAAGTCATGCCATATGTTGCCATCCAGAAAATATAAATACTAATAAATATTACCCATTACTGTCTCAATGTAGCCATCCAAATCGACCCCGGAAATGTTCTGTGATGACGGATGTGATGGAAGTGGCATTCCAAGAGTCTGATTCGTTTTTCATGTGTTTATACTTTCTGTTTTTTATTTTATAAGAATCTTCATCAAGTTTTTTATTTTACTTTTAACACTATAATGATTTATTTACTCTTTGTAAATATTAATTACTACTATTTATTCCAAGAAAGTCTTGTTATGTGTTGCCATGCAGAATATATACATACTAATACATGTTTGTCATTATTATCTCAATGTAGAGATCCGGATCGATGTTCTGTGATAACGGATGCGATAGAAGTGGAAGTTTCTGGAACTACTATAAGTAGATATTTTACTATCAGATATAAATGCATAGTTATGCAATATTAAAACAACCATTTTAGTCAAAGGAGTCGATTCTATTTTGATTGAAGTATATTCTTCAGATAAAATATGAGTCCTATTTTGCATGAACAGTAAAATTAGTGTAAGGTGAATCGCATTGAAGCAAAACCAATTAAAAAATAATTTAAATAATAGTAATACTAATAATTTATTATTATTATTATTATTTCAATGTTAGATTAAACTATTCTCAAGATATAGCCTTCTAGTACTTTTCTGAAGAATTAAGGATAAAAAATAATTAAGCCACTCCGATTATTTGGGCATTATGAACCTTTTTCCTCAGATCGTGAGCAGCATGTTCTTAACAAACATTAAGATACGACTGCGAGATGACTGACAAAGATCCCGTTGAACAGATAAAAATGCACAAAGTGAGAAATAACTCACTGATAGTAAAAGCTACTAAAATCAAAACGCTAACCGTAAACATATCAGTTGAGAACGAGTAAATTATAGGTTTAGGAGTTCCAGTTCTATTCGATTGCCTCTTTTCCCCTTTACCTGCCACCTTGCAGTTGCATTTTAGCATTAAGAGCATGATGTTTCTAACTTGAATACTTTGTCTGTCCTTTTACAGTTGCATATTAGTA
Organism: Amaurobius ferox; assembly: GCA_951213105.1. Classification (NCBI taxonomy): domain Eukaryota; kingdom Metazoa; phylum Arthropoda; class Arachnida; order Araneae; family Amaurobiidae; genus Amaurobius; species Amaurobius ferox. The sequence continues at coordinate 140,595,872 of OX578139.1, forward strand.
TTTATGAAGCACGTACACTTTATCTGGCACCTTGCAGTTGCATCGTAGCATTTGTTAAAGGAGCACTCTTTCTTACTTGAGGAAGAGGGCTTATAATGTCATCGAAACAAATATAGTAACATAATTTTCTTATGCCTCTTCAAGAAAATACTGGGACGTTATATTCTCCCAAGCAACAGTTTCATTTACGTGTTCTTAAGGTATTGCGCTTTTTGGTGATGGTGATTTGGCACTTTCACCAAATCGTCAACTTAAAAATGAATTGTGTGAGAAACAGCAAATTTTATCAAATGGTAAATAAGTCATTTTATTTATTTTATATGCGACGAAAATAATACATCTCGTTTTGATAAATAGAAGAGAAAAGCAAAGGTGATGTGGGAGACAATGTATCCCACTGGTTTCGCCATAATTTAAACAAGTTTGACTTAAGAATTTATGCAAAAATATCTTGACTTTAAAAATTAATATGCTTTCGTAACATAATTATATTTACAAAGTAAGTAAACAACAATTTTCCACGCTAGGCAAATCAGAATTGTAATTAGCAAACCAGAAACAATTTCAGATGCTTTTTCTTTCTTTTTCCTTTTTTTTTTTTTGCCAGGGATTTTCAGCTCGCGATACAATTAAAATCTCGTCAAACAAAACATTTTCATTTTGATTTTTTCTTCAACATTTTTTTCTCTTGTCGAATCCGCGAAAAAAATATACCATAAATAAATATTTTTTCCCCTTTTGCACAAACAGATATCTTTATTAAGGTTTTAGCTTAGAGCAGGGAAACTCGGAGAAGTTTATTTATTTTATTTTACATTTTTCGTGTTTTAAAGTCAATGGCACAGAGGCATTCATTAATCAGCATTTTTAACTGCCCCCAAACACGGAAAGGCAATGAAATAATAATAGCGTGCTACTAAAAATAACACACTCTGCGAAGATCTTAGATAAATTTTTGGAATCTCTTTTTTAAATTTATATTTAGAAACGAAAAAAAAATTGCGGAGAATGTTGTCCCAACGATGAAATAAACAGAAACATAGACTTCTTTATTTTACTGCTTTCAATTAAATGTTTCTCTGCATTCCTTCTTCCAGAAATGATACAACCATCGGAAAACTTTTACCAACATGTTTTTCGATGTTGCTATGCATCTGAAGCTGAGTTTCAACATAGAGATGGGTACATAACGTCATCATAGAATAAAGTTAAAAAACTAACATTTCAAAATGCTTTAAAAATAACACATTTAGATTTATTTTGTAAGATTTACTTCATCCTTATTCATCTCATGAATTAATATACATATAATGAAAACTTGAGCAATGCATATAAGCATACATAAGATGATAATGCAGCATATAACTGTTTCGAGGATACGTTGGATCCCCTTTGTCAGTGCAAGAAAAACAGCAACCCGAAGCCCAAAAGACGAATTGGTGCAAAGGGAGATATAAAGGAGATCATATACCTAAGACATGGATTAAGAGATAGCCAATTAGACCGTCCTTCATGCTGATTTCTGATTGGCTCTCTCTTAATCCAGGTCGTGGGTATATAATCCACTTCGTATCTTCCTTTGTACTCATTCATTTTCTTTTGAACTTCATGTTTGTTGGATCGCTTGCACTCACTCTAGTTGTCCTTATTCTTCGCGCAAAGTGTATTTTACTTTTTGAATATACGTATATATCGCGTCGAAGAAACAGTCTCACCATTGAGAGTATTTGAAGCGTTTTACCAATAAGGACTTTACAGTACATTAATCAAATGAATTATAATTAAATACACATTACAATTACGAGGAAATGAATACTATTCTGCACTATACATCGCAAGATATTTCAGAAAATCATTTCACTACTTTCAATAAAAGTTTTTCTATACTAACTCGCTTTCATTTTTAGTGGAAAATGGCAAGAAGTATACAGTCATTGTACAGTCTGTATCAACAAGTTTATATGCTAAAATTTCTTAAAAGTATAGAATCAATGTAATAAGGTAGAGGATAAGGAGGAAAAAATTCAGAAACAACATTTAAAACGACGTTTGAAGGGGAAAAAAAAAACTTTCGGATTTATTTTTTTAGGTTTACGGTATCATAGCTAATGCAGAAGAAATATTTCCTATAAAAATACGTTTACAATAAATATCTAATGTATTTTTGTATTTTTATATCCTCCAGAAACCCCCCGGTGACCTATGAGAATGAATCTTTACACATGTATAATAATGATTTGGGGACAGATGATAGGGGCAGAATATTTCCGATTTTCAGCTTGGGAGACCGAGAAAATATTTGTTTTTCTAAAACTATTTCTAGACCTCCCCAAAACCCCACCGGTAATCAAAAATACACACTTATAATATTGTCCACGGGATATAATCTAATAGAGCTAGATTTTCGTATTTCTTCTCGTAACCGAGAAAATTGAATTTATTAAATATAAAATAGTCCAAAGGACATAACTTAAAGTAATCGAATTTTTGATTCCCTCCAAGTGATGGTGACAAATGTATTTACAGACTCTCTAGAAGCCTCTCTCCTTCGATGAACTAGAAGACTAAAACTACGATAATTATAGTATGAACAGAACATGAAGCTGTATTTTTTCTTCTATATACGATGCAGACAAAAGATGAGGTTGTAAAATATTTCCACACCCTCCAGAACTCAATTCCGGGCGACTTAGAAGGCTGTATTTCTGTACATAAGCATACAATTGACCACGGGATAGAACGTAACTGAACGAATTTTTGATTAAGTCGAATATTTCTAATGCTAAGCGACATACATTTTTATACAAAATTCAACTTATTAAAAAATGTAGCATATTTGAAGTATGTTAGAGTCCTTGTTTTTTACAGGTTTAAATAATAAATAGTACATCGTATAGTACTAAGGAACAGTCTGACCAAAGTGGACATTTGTGTTATTGTATCAATAAGGGAGGCAATAGCTACATTCTCCATCACATTTATTTAATGAGATACAATGAAGGGATGAATACTATTATACACTATATATGTCTGCGTTTTCGAATAAATTATATAGAGCGTCCTTTAGTATATAATTACTGTGGGAATGTAACTATTTAATGTCGTCGGTGATAGTTTGCATGAAAACTGTTCTACGAAATGGGGGATTGCTTTAATTGTATCCATATATTAAAGATTTAGTGTCAAACAACATTAAATACAAAATTGTGATTTTTCTCGAACGAGGAAAAATTCTTTTGATTGCATATTATCTTTCATATTTCCTCAAAAATTATACTCAATATAGGCAAACAAGAAATAGTTATATATTATATTGTTATATTAAGTAACAATAATTGTACAATGGTAATACTTATTTACCAAAATTTATTACTATGTTATTATTTAATAATTCTGGAATAATTAATTAATATTAAGATGATTCAGATAAAGATTTTTAACATTAAGTTTAATTTGGCTTAAGTAACATAACATCTTTATTGTTATGATTTACATTAGTGCCTGTTAAACATAAAACTTATGTTATCTCAAAACATGTGATTTTGTAGTTAACGTTGTTGGGCACTACACTCTCAATATATGTACTATCAAAGGATTAAACAGAAACATCACTTTTATAAAACTTGCATTAACATGCTTTTATGCTTCATTATATTAGATGAGAAGTGTTATATATATATATATATATATATATATATATATATATAATTATTACCATTGTATAATTATTTTTACTCAATATAACAATATAGTATATAACTATTTCTTGTTTGCCTATATTGAGTTGAAGGCCCAGACCACACGACCAACCCAGGGGGTTTATGGTAACAAGTTGTGTGGCCGGTGCCTATATTGAGTATAATTTTTCAGGAAATATGAAAGATAAAATGCAATCAAAAGAGTTTTTCCTTGTTCCAGAAAAATCACAATTTTGTATTTAACGTTGTTTGACACTAAACCTTTAATATATGGATACAATTAAAGCAATCCCCCATTTGGTAGAACAGTTTTAATGAAAACTATCGCCGATAACAGTAAATAGTTACATTTCCACAGTAATTATATACTAAAGGACGCTTTATATAATTTATTGCTACAGAATATATGTATATATATATTATATTGCTACGGAATATTATTCTTTTAATAAAGGCGTAATTAAGTAAAATCATAAAACGTTTCGTCAATAAAATAAAAGGAAAGCAAACCTTTATTTTACTGCTTTCAATTATAGAGTTTCCTACATTCTTTTTTCCTTTTTATTTGAAATTTTTGAGACAGATACAACCATCGTAAAACTTGTATCAATATATTTTCATGCTACATTATCTAAGACGTTGAGTGCCAATATAAAAAGAAATGGATGCTTAGAGTGTCAACAAGATAAAAATTGAGAGAAGAACTAAAATTTCAATTGTTTTTCAAATAAAGTTAAGAAAACCCTTTTTGTTTTATTTCGTTATATTTATCCGCATCAATGTTCATCTGAGAGAGGTAATTACTTAATAAAAAATAAATGTAAATTCTTCTGCCGCACGTAAAGTATTGTTCATGAAATTCTTAAAACATTTCTCATTCCATAATGCTGAAAACGAGAATGAATATATTACAACATATACCTTTGTCCAAAGCAAATAAATACTAAATTAATTTAATATTAATCATTTCAAAATGCATTTATACAGTAAAACTGCTACATTTTTAATCAATTGAAGCCTACGTTACACGTAACTATGGTAAATTTATAGTGTCAATTGCAATTGCAATTCAACCCAGTTCAATTTATTCGATGTAGTGGAAAAACAGAAAATAAGCGCGATTTTCTTATTTACATTTTTTTTAATTTAACCATATTCTTATACATTGAATTAGACCTGTAACTGCAAGAAACTTCTTAATGCCAAAAATATTAATGAACCTCTACCTGACTGATATATATATTAGGTTTGTCAGCGTTAAATTTCAAAATATACCTATAAAACAGCAGAGAAAATAAATAAGAAATAATCTATACTTTAAATAACAGGTTAAAACAACACTTTTGGAAGCTTCTACTTATTAATTACGATTAATAAAATATGTAAAATCTCGCAAAACACTGATTGCAAATCACTGAACTAGGGTAATAAAATGTAATACTGAGAATAAAAAAACTATTTTCTGAGGATTACGATAGTCCTGATGAACTCATAAAGTCTACATACAAAACCGATCAACAGTTTCAAATATTTCAAAAATAAGTTAAATGATAGAAACCAGTTTTTGGAATTAAATTTGAAAGTAAGGTTGAAAATTAAATAAAATCAAAATAAATGTACTAAAAACACTCTACATGTTTTAAAGGCGACATTTCAAGAGTATATATATCATCTTTTGTTCAAAGATGTACATGAGTACACGTGCATATAATACTCCCATACAACATTTATTGTCTGAAAAAAAAAAAACACTTTCATACAACTGGAAGCAATAAAAAGTTTCTCCAGTATCGCAGACTGGCGTAAAGGGAGTTCCAAGTAAAATCCGGAAATTGGAAATTGTGTATGTGGAATTTTCCGGGATTCCGATCGTAGAATCGTTTGAGAGAACGAAGAAAAAGTATTCGGGAAGTGATGCCAAGAAAGCGGATTCACTAACCTTTCGTACGTGAAGTCTAGTAAACATACGATGTAAACACCATCAGTGACAGCCTTTACTGTTTCTTTCATGCCGTTTTAGATAAAACATATTGTTTTTGTTGTTGTATAAAACGTACATTTTTGAATTATAGAATTTAACTCAAATAAACATTTTAAGACTTCTTTAAAGACGTTTTAATGCTGTGTGACTATCTGTGTGTGTATATATGTAGCTGTATGAGGTTTGAACACTGTAAGCTTACAAGGCAAACACATTATAAATTATTTAGATACAATAAGCAAAATATAACTTTTTAGAATTTGATGTCATTTTGATGATTGGATTAAACAATAAATGTACAGTTCCAGAGACTTACTATTTTTTGTGCGAACTATTATTTGCATAAGATAGTAATATTTAGATGTACGTCTTGTTAAGCACTTTAAAATGGTATTCATTATTGCAAATCTGCTATTAAAATAATCTAATGTATCGAATTTACATGCGTGAATTGCACATGCTTCAAGATTAAAAAAGTGGGGTTTAAAGCAGCTGTAGCATCCAAAACGGGACATGTTCACTTCTGGAATAAAATATAAGAACGTCTCAGTAGCTTCCATGATTATGACATCAGCTGACTAGGCCCAAATCTTGGATTATAGTATTCCGGATAGAATTTTAGTTTTTACTGTAGCGTCCAAACAACTTGTACCCTCAGTTTAGATGCAGTGTGTAAGTGAATTTTCAAAATGATCAAGTCTATTTCTATTGAATTATTCTATTTAATGAATCTACAAAAAATTAAATATATGTATGGTTGATATTAAAATAAATGCCTATACATATAAAACTAAGATACTAGCTACAGTAATCTCCGCCGCTGCCAAATAACTTGTAAAATAGAAATATTTTCTGTCAAGGTTAGCGAGGATCTAAGGCATCAAAATCGTGTAATGATTTAGAAGACCTTGCCAGGTGTCATCTTCTGTTTTTTTTATATTCGAAATTATTTTTTTCTATTTTTTTACAATTTTGAAATTAAAATTTTATTTTTGCTGTCTTCAAAATATAATCTTTAATTGTTAAAAACACAGCCGCTATTTAAAAAGAAGCAATATTTAAATGATTTAATTTTCATTTCTAAACAATGTTGCCATTTCAAAAGAAGTAATATTTAAACGATTTAAGCAATTAAATTTAAATTTATTAGTTAGAGCTATAATATGGGAATTAATCGTTGAGATTTTCGTTATTATTGGCTATCGTTATCGTTAGAATTTTAATCCCTTATTGTTGTAAATATGCAACTTAAAGTGATATATTTACATAAGAAACGATTTATATATATGTCTATATTAAAAATACGAGTAACGTTCAATGTTCATTCTTATTTAGAGAATATCATACCTGCTGTATGTATGCATACCGATAGCATAAGTGGACTGAGTGGCCCCTTATTAAATAGAAATTGTTCATGTGACCCGCAAAGCGACCGTCCTACCAATTAATTTAGAATTTTTTGAGAGGTGGTAGTGGTAATGTACTCATGGCAATACGTGAGCGGCAGTGAAGAGGGGTTGGAACTCTCGAGCTGCGGGCGGATTTCTTGGCCGATGCATTAAGACTGCGTAGCAGGCGGTAGGAAAGAGCTCCCGAAGCGAATTCCGGGGGGTTGATGAGCTTCAGTCAATAGCGGATCGAAGTTGTCTAGTTATTCCAAATAAAATGCCTTTTCGTGTTTACTTCGCTTTCTAATTAGGCATATTTTCAATCAATTTAGGAAGTTAATAATGTTTACAACGCACAATTGCTCGATTATCGAAGGCGTTGTTTTTTAAAATCACATGAAAGAGTAGCACTTATGTTGTGATAGTATTTACAGTAATTTTGCATCAAAAGATCAGAAAAATTTCAGTGAAAAATAATGTAAAGTATAAAACATTTATAAAAATTCAAGCAACGATTGATTTTAAAGAATAAAAACAAGGTAATGTCCTTGCAAAATAAAAAAAGAAAAACCTTTTTCATACATTAGTTGATATGTTCCATTTGTGCTAACAAGCAATTTTTTTATGGCTATCATAAAATTACATCAGTTCTTAAAAGCTATTAATACGCCATGATATTTCGTTAACGATGGTTTTTTTTCGAGTGGGGAACTTGAAACGCATTGGAAAGGGACGAAATATTTTATACAGATATCCGTCAACCTGTATTTGGCAACAGCATTCATACAAATAGAATTACTGTTTTAAAAGTTTCTGAACTCTATGATCCTTAAATCTTTATGGCAAATCTTTCAACAACCGTGAAATATACCCGTAAATGACTCTATATCGGACGGACAGATTTTCGACCAGTAAGTTCCCGGACCGTCATATGTGTCGTACCTGATCATCCCGTTAAGCCCCCCCTGACAAAAACTCCTCTTGACATTATTCTTTTAAAGCCTCGACCTTTTTTGTCGCCTTTGTCGCTTCAAATCTGCACCTCTAACTCATCCTTACTCCCCTAAAGTTTTATTTATATTTTTTCCAAGAGAAAAATGGTGAAGAAAAATAAAGAGAAATACTCTTCTTCCTTGTTTTGTTATTTCTTAGTCAGTGCCTTTTTTATCACTAAAAAAGCGAAAACTTTGTTTTTTGAAATCGAACAGGTATAAGAAAATAAATGGAACAGACCTAGAAGAGACAGAAAGAATAAGTGGTCCATCGGTTGAAAAAAAGTTGAATGAAATAGAACGAATGAAAAATTGCTGGAGAAAAATGTACTGTAGTATTGAATTGGCTGCAGAAATGACGTTCCTAGCCACATTAGAAACAGAAAGACCATTTCTTCCAAGTTGAACGAAATCCAATTCTACTGCTTCCTTTCTTACTTAATCTATCTATCTATATATATATATATATATATATACATATAAATCTAGTATAAGATATTTTTTCTGTCATACATATCTGTATTTTATTCCATATACCGACCAGAAATATTAAACGGCACATTTTATTTCCTAAATTGGTTTCAAAATAATCTAAAATTTTCCATGAATTGACTGGAGAAAAGAAAGAAATTGCTCTATATTTTCTTCGCCTTTTTGTTTCAGGAAATCGTGACTTAAATGCGAAATAATGATTAAAATAAAAGCAATTTTCTCTGGGCATAGTTCTTTTGAAGTTGAAGTTTAAGTTATTTAGAAGTTCGGAGTCTTTAGAAGTTATTTAGAAATTCTCTAATGAATGTTTGGAGTGTAATTCTAATGCACAAGACAACTTGAGGGAAATGACTTTAACAAGTGTCGGGAAAGTTAGATCTCATATTATTATATACTTATATTATATGATGGGTGAAAAACTAAAATTATATATTTTCTGTATTAAGTGAAACGGGAAAATAAAATGCGAACATTTATGACATTGTTTAGTACTACATTGTTAGAATAATAGATATATTGTATAATTGCAGAAAAATAGATATCTTTCATATATATATATATATATATATATATATATATATATATATATATATATATATATATATATATATATATACATATATGTATATATATATATATATATATATACATATATGTATATATATATCTCTTTATATCTTTCTCTTTATACCTGAACGTCAAATTTTTCAATTAAAATATGCACCCCGAAATATAAATGTGTTTTCAACTATTCATTTAACTTTTATAAAAGTTAGTAAAACGTGTTGTAAATACAAAATATTTTGTGAAAGTTGTTGTTATAGTAAAATTAAATATTTCTGAATTGACGCTTAACTTTCCTTTATTACTTCTATTATATTTCCATATTGCCTTTAGCGTTCTTAAAATATTTTGACCCAATTTGCCTAAAACCAATGTATCTCTATCTTACTTTCAAAGAATTCTATGAGTACGAAAAATTGAAAGAGAAGAATGAAAATAGGATTCTGATGCTTAAAGGAAGACATTATTTTATGTCCCGACTAATAAACCTACTTTACGTGTTTGAAATTGTTCCAGACACTAATAAAGGCACATTATTATTAGATAGGGAGGATTTCTGGATTATGTACTTACATGATCCCTTATAAGCCCAAAATGAGGAAATGAAAGAGTTCCTGTGAAAATATAGCACCTTAAACCGTAGTGAGTATATAGCATTACACATTTTTATTTTAATTAATATGCAATTAATAACTTAAACAGCTATTCGATTATAATTTAAATGGAAAATTATTTTTATGCTGTGCTGCCCAATATATAGTACTCAATACCTCTTTTTCAAAAATTTTTCACCATGGATATGGTAAAAAAATATTTTACATCGCAATTTAACTTGAACACCCCAATGCATTCTAATATTAAAACAAGAGATATTATTCAAGAACTGATATTGTGCCGTCTCTAGCATCTGACTCTTTGAAATACAGTTAACTAGATACCCACTACTCAGTTACCCGGATATCATTTTACAGTATAATTGAAATCACGATTCCCACTCCAATTCAGAAATTCCTAAGAAAGTTTTAAAAATGCTGCACCGAGCGCCCAGTTAACCATGCACATGTCAATCAGGCTGAAGTATTAAAAATGTTATATTATTTCAAAACACTGATATCCAAATTCCCCCAAAACACGCTACACCAAATAACAGGATTATCCATTATATCCATGATGTAATATAATTATAAATTATCAATATTATTTGTTAAAATCATCTAAAAAGCAAATTAAAATCTCCACACAAAAACATTTTACATTGCGATTGAGAGAGGTATTTTACGAATGCCTTTCAAAACACTCGTCAATGGACGCTGACTCGTCAATGGACTCGTCAATGGACGCTTACTCGTCAATGGACGCGCAAATTGGAGGGAAATGGAGTAAATCCTTATAATTTGGCAGCCAATAAATTACTTATTCATACCGATTAAGATAGCAAGCCGGACACTCCTGCGTGATATACGAGGGTAGATTCAAAAAAAGTTTACAGGCAGTAGCATTTGAAAAGTAATTATTGTGGAGAAAATATTTTCCCCCAGAGTGGAGACAGATGGCAGTAGTTGCCTTACAACTGTTGTGCGTGTGGGTAGTGTAAGTTCGCAGACGCGTCAGAGCGATTGAAATGGCAAGACGTTTAGAAAAGTGGTCTTCCTTGGCGATGCGAGCCGTGATTCGTTTGTTATGGGCATGGAATATGAGCATGTTGATTAATGGTGTCATCCTACTGCATGACAATGCCAGGCCCCATACTGCTCACCAAACTCAAGAATTTCTGCAAAAGTTCAAGTGGGAAGTCTGAAGCCACCCACTATACAGCCCAGATTTGGAACCCAGTGACTATTTCCTCTTTCCAGAATTAAAGGAGCACTTATCTGGAACAGGGTTCTCTTCAGACAGTGATGTGAAAACAGCTGCAGAGAACTGGTTCAATGGACAGGGACGTGATTTCTACCAAGCCGGATTAAACAAGTTGGTCCTGCGTTCAGATACATGTCTAAATACACTTGATGATTATGTGGAAAAATGATCGCCAAGTATGCCTCTTAATTCCATTTTGTATTTTCTGTCTATTGTTAATAAACAATTTTTTATTACCCTAGTAACCTTTTTTTTATCCATCCTTGTAGACCAAAACTCTTCCGTCATTAGTTAATAGATTCAGACCTTTTGACATAGGTACATTGAACTATGTATTATATTTTACCTATATGGAAATATTACAATTAGGTCACATTGCAATGATGCGCGGATACCTAAATATAACGGCTCGGATAGTCAAAAACCACGTGTTATGCGCAGCCCAGTGCTTTTGCAAGCATTCGCTACTCAGGTATTGTAACACTATGATTAACATTCGCGTGTATGGCGAAACTAATATTTATTGTGGAGTTTCAAGGATGAATTATTTCCTAAATTGTGTCTTATATCAAAATATTGTGTTTCATTTACTGTGCGGATTACATTTTATGGATTAATTCTCTCTGGATTAAGAGGAACATATGGAAACGCCCAGAGATCAGGTAAGTGAGCATTGCATTATGCCCATTCATAACCATTTTGATTTCGATTTAAGTTCTGAATTACAGCACATTTTTTCTAAAATATAACTAAATCTAAACTGCATTTGCTCTAAACTACAGATAATTTTAATATTTCAAGAATTTTTGTTTTCTTTTTTTATAAATTGATGGTTTTATATACGATTGATAGATCTAGATAATATAAACATAAAAAAGTTTTGATTTCAAAATTTTCTGTTTGATTTAGTTATGTGAATATTTGAATAATATAGCTATATTGTTTAAAATATCTCATTATTTTTTATAAAATAATGTTTTGAAGAACTTGATAAGGAGCTATTTTCTTAGAATAAATTAACCTACACGAAAAAATATATAGAAGCTACATTATGAATGTTCAATCTAATGTTCGAATGTTGTAGCAGTTGAAAGAAATTAATGTCTTATTGCCCAAATTTGTTTCAAACATGTTATATTACATGTATAGAATTGTTAATAACTTTCACTTATGTTTAAAAATCAATCAGTTCAGTACGATGGCCCATAAGGTGTTTTAATTTTCAGAATCAAGGGCAAATTAATCTCTAAAGCTTATAACTGACACTAAACAAATTATCTCTAAACAATTTTCCTTTTAATTTGGACACATAGTGTATAATGTTAAACAGTTCAAATTTGTTGCTGAATGTGGCTGTAAAAAAATTATGTGCGTACTGCATCACCACATCCTTTACTGATATTCATTGTCCAAAGAATGTTTACTAGCAAACACTTATTGATTTTTTTTTAAATTTATTTATATAGTATAAATTATGTTTCACAGGATATTTAATTGCTTAAAGCAGTCATATAAAAATTAAGTGTATAGCATTTGCGTGTATAGCACCCAATTTAAATCGGAGCCCAATGGGGCTGGGAAATTAAAGAGATCGTAATATCCTTCTCCTAACCTATAAACTCTCGGATTTATTTACAAATCTACAGATTTAACGTACCACATACACTGCGTAGACACGGGGATAGCTTCGTGTGGTGAGGATCGAATCCGGGATTCGATCCTCACCACATGACCACCACACGTAAAGCACTTTGACCATCCGTCTCGGTCTGAGAGTGATATTTTGAGTGAAATAGCTTTAAAGACATGAGGCGGGATATTCCAGTAGTTAAAGACCAGAGATTGCACTCGGAGGTATCAAGATCGATTCCTTGCTTTGCCCAAACTGCTCCCGTGTTCACGCGAAGTATGGGTACGGTAAATTTGTGATTCTGAAAGTCCTTCCGAGAAGTTAGCCGCAGGGAAAGGAGGGTATTATCCCTCTATATGTTGTCCCCACTGGTTTCTGGTCTAAATTGAATTGCATTGCCCCGGCCATCCAAACAGATACCTTACACTTTCGGCTAAGTTAGAAGATCTCGGTTGAAAGAAAGAAAGTATTAAAGACACACTTTGCTATGCAATCTGAACATGGAATATGTAACCCATATTAATTTTTAAGTCACTTATTGAGCAATTAAACTTACCACTCTGCAGATTGGTGCATCCTAGGAAGTTCAAGTATTTGACACCAACATCGGTAATCTATCTAGAGAAGCTATTACAGCGACTGCGTTTGAATGTGTGTTTAAGCTCAAAGCGACTTCTGTACCTGGTGTTCTGTAACGATGAAGGTTCTTTGAATTTTAGAGTACCCATATGATTCAAAGATTGCTTTCAGATTCAATTATTTCATCGATTATTTTGTATCTGTCCTGTTTCTTTACATTATATCTTTTGCCGCAATCGTAATAATATCAATTACTAATTGATGATAAGTAAACTATCTAACATGTTAATTTATATTATAGTAGATACGATCTAATTAGTTTCCAGTGTTAGTGTATACACAATTATTAGCATATACACTATTCTTGTATTAGCTCTGGCAACAATACTTTTTAAAATTGTGCTGTGTCAAAGTTGCGAATTGCGGGGAAGTTGTCATTTGTTTCTAGGACTACATCGGTCACGTGACATCTGCTTCAGCGAGATGTACCCCAGCCTGTTCCTGTAGTTTGCCGTGACAATGCTGAACGTGAGAATGGTTTTTCAGTTTTCGAAAAATTCAGCTCCAATTCATGGATTTTTATGGCAATCACTTTTAATTTTTGCTTTGAATATTACGTGTAACACTATTTAACTACAGGCTGGACCTTCCATTGTTGGAAGTAAATTTGATTTAAACTCAAGTGCAATTTAAGGTAAAGCTAATTCTTTCCGAAATTGATCTCAGAAATTTGCTTTACAGACCTCTAATAACATTTTTAAATAACAAAATATATCCTTATAGTTCTAATTCATAAAGTTTGATTAAATCCTGATTAATGCAATACTTTTCTCTCATTGATGCATGACTCAGATTCATAGTTATAAAATATTTTGAGAGCAAACAGAGTATGCATAATATGCATGCACTGTTTGCTCTCAAAACATCTCAGAATATGCACTGCATATTCTCATAAAGTAAGAAAATCCGTAAGCAGTAAGAGGAACATAATCAACAGTTATAAAAAATTCACTAACCTCGTGGTAAACAAATACTAGAAGAAAAATTTGTTCTTGCAATGATACTCCTACTTCTCTCTCGGCTAAAAATGACAGAATTCTCATTTACTTCTGTCCCTGAAGATTCTTTCTTTCATTCCCAGAAAAACTCTTTCTACATACATTCTGAACTTTTATCTTCGGAAAGCCTTCTTAATAATGTTCTCTCCACAATATTAGAAGCCAATGCAAGCAAGAACTAACTGTATGTTGTTTGGGGGTTGGAAATCTTTATTTTTGGTTGTTTAAACAAAGAATGAATTTAAGGTAGGATGAAAGAGCTCAAACAATGCATTAAAGTGGCTGTTTTTGAATGTTACTGGCTGCTTTATTTGTTAAAATGTAAGGAAGAATAAGACACAGAAGTAAATTAACGTGATATGTACGGTGGAGTGTATTGTTAAAAATTCCATTGTTACGTGTTTGCAGAACGCAGTATTGGTTTAAATTTTATATTCAAGCTGAAACTTCAGTCAACGATGTTTCAATATTTCTCAATCATGTTATCCTGATAAATAGCATCCACTATTTTGCAAATTATTTTATTATACATACCTAAATCTTGCACAGCACTCATGAATTTTAATTAAAAATAACAGATTAAGATGGATATGTTTCAGAATATTGCCGTTGTCAATGTGGTTTAGTTCACTTAGTTGGATGTATCTAACACAACTAGTTTTGCGTTACTACTGGATTCACTTTTATAGAAAACTGTTATGTATATATATATACAGCATGTCCAGTGCTATTGGTGCCTCATGTCTATTTCCTCAACCGTTAGTCACAGAGCTACAATTCCAATTGCAAACATGTTTTAAATTTTAAAATCTGTTATCTTAGAAAAAGTTTAAATCAATAAATGCATTTCTGAAAGAAATACGAGATATACATTTTTATACAGTCCCCAGGTCCTACCAATTATAGTTAGGAAAAGTATCCTCATACAGTTTTATGCAAAATAAAAAAAATCATCCTTTTACGACCAAAATTGACCTACTTATAGCTGTTTAAATTTGGAGCACTTTTTGTGTTGAGATCAATACGGTCCCTGATTGCTGGGTTGCCTGGAGAAATGGTCAATACGGTCCCTGATTGCTTAGTTGTCTGAAACGGGGCATTTTTATAAGTGGAAAAGCAACTTAAGTCATAAAGTGTAATGCTTCATAACTCGGTGAATTTTTGTCGTAAATGGAAGATTTTTTTTTATTTCGCATGAAATTGTATGAGGATGATTTTCCAGAATATAATTGGTAGGACAGGGGGACCGTATAAAAATTTATATTTCGTATTTCTTTCAGAAGTGTATTTATTGATTTAAACTATTTCTAAGATAAATAATAGATTTTAAAATGTAAAACATTTTTGCGATTGGAAGTACATCTCTGTGACTAACAGTTGTGGAAATAGCCATTGGGCACCGATTGCACTGGACACCCTGTGTATATATATATATATATATACATACATATATACATATATATATATATATATATATATATATACATATATATATACATATATATATACACATATATATATATATATATATATATATATATATATTATTAATATTTGAAGGGTACTAGTATAAACATTTTTATTTAGGGATAAAAATTTCTTAAGATGTTGACTTCCGAATTTTCTAAGCATCTAATTTCTATCCTTCTCAGTGCAACAAACGAGAAAGAGTCGCACATTCCTCTGGCACAGCATCAAAATTTTTTTCTTCCACCGGGAACACAAACTTGGCTCATATCCGTGATCAAGCCATTGAGTTCACAAATGTAAACACCACCGTTCCCTCAGAATCAAGACCGTTCCTAGTACGTTCAATGACAGTCTGTATTCAGCATATATATATATATATATATATATATATATATATATATATATATATATATATATATATATATATATATATATATATATATATATATATATATATATATATATATATATATATATGTGTGTGTGTGTGTGTGTGTGTGTACGTGGAAAATATGTTAACACATTGTTTTAGCTATTTACAATTAGAGAAGTTTCTCCAAAGTTAGTAACTAGTCATTTTCAGTTTCATTAAAAAATAATATTTGCTAGTTTTTATGTGCAGATATAATAACAATCATTGATAAAAAAATTCAATAACAAGATTCACACTTGTTTTACTTTTGACATGGTTATTATTCCATATCCAGGACGGGATACAAACCTCAACCTCTTAAATTGAGACTATGGGTTTATAATTCTCGGGCAGTAATCCTATTGCGCTCTATTCATATTTAGGAAAATACCTCATTTGTAGGCTAATACTTCCTAACCTCAGATACTCCCCACTTACTTTTCCTTCGTAAAATTTTGTGAAGAAGTCGCATGTTACCAGCAGTCGTAATTCGTATAACAAGCAGTGACTTATCTTGACTTTTGCCTCCCTGGAGCAAATAATTTCTATGGAGTCCATTCCCATAAATTCATGATATTGTGTGCTTCTGTCATAAATTTGTTCAGCGCAACAGACGCCTATTCTAGTTAGGCACCCTGGAGTGATTGTTTTGTCTCAGTCCATGTAGATACAGCACTGACAACAAGAGCAGCATTGCTGGACGCAGTATGACGCCATACACAGAGAGGGTTACGCATGTTGATAACGAGTGCTATGCATGCAATACCAAAAATAACCTTGTTATATGTATTTGACTTTTTTTTTTGAAAAAGACCTGCCTAATTTTTACTGCCCCTGCAATACATGGTAACGTATAGGGAAAGTATTGGGATCATGCCGAAAATCGCAGCTCGAGTTTTCGACGGATTTACGCGTATCGAGACCTCTAGAATACGGAAAAAATATTTTTAGAGTGAGGTCTGTGTGTGTGTCTGTATGTCAGTGTGTCTGTCTGCGAAGATTTTGTATCCACTCTAACTAAAAAACTAATTGACTGAATTTCATAAAACTTGGTAGGTACATCACTTGTGAGCGAATCTGGTAAGTTTTGGGTACGATCCAGGATAAAAGAAACCGCCTTTTTTTGGCGAAATGGCCCGCAAAAGGCTATATCCACTCTAGCTGAAAAACTAATTGACTGAATTTCAAACAATTCGGTAGATAAGTCTTTCGTGGGTTACCCTGGTGTTGATTAGATTTTGATACGCTTCGAAAAAATATAACCTGCCTTTTTTTTCAAAATGGTCCGCAAAAATCGTCAAAATGTAAAATAAAAAACTACGTATGCTCAAATATATCCATTAAATGCTTGTTTTATACGTAATTTTTAATAATGAAAGGAATAAGACCAACCCCATTAAACTAGGCCCAGCCGTTCTCAAGATATTTTAGTTTTTTTCGATTTTTCTCCACGCCACCTTTGAAAATAAGTCCAGTTACCAAATGAGAACGAAAATTGAATTAAAAGTGAATGAAATTAAATTAAAATAAAGATAATGTGGATATAAGTCTGCAGGGAAAGTCTTGTGCTGCCCACATTAGATTTTTAATTTTAGAGCTAATGCAATCCCGGCGGTAAATTAAAAGTTCTTATAAGTTGACTACAGAGGGTGTCACTTGGGCTTAGGATACAACACCACTATTTTTATATTTTAACAATTCTGTGCAATTTATATATTTTTGCTTTCCTTATATACATAATGTATAAGGAAAGTATTGTGACGGGGTCGAAAATTCGAATTCGAGTTTTCGACGGGAGAGCACGTTTAAAGCATCCCTGATTACGAATCGAACATTTTTGAGGTGATCTGTGTGTGTGTGTGCGTGTGTTTGTGTGTCAGTGAGTCTATGGAGACGATATCTCACGAACAAATGGAGCGATTAGAATGAAATTCGGTACAAAAATCACAATTCGTAAATACTGGAAATCTGTTATTTTTAAACACAATCTAATGTCCAGAACCCTCCTAAATTTTCGAGTGAAATTTCGAAAAAATCATCAAAAAATCAAAACCATTAATATAGTTACGCAAATAGACATTTCTTATGTAATTTTTCCTTAGAAAACGATTGACTCAAACTGTAGGACGCTAGAATTAATCGTTCTCGAGATATTGCACATTTTTCAAATAAATTTATCAAAAAAACCAAGTAAAATAAATAAAATATTAACTCTTAAGAAACATGTTCACTTTTCATTTGTAATATCAAGCGATAAATTTGATGATATCATTCTCGTGGAACTAATTCGTTTCATTCACGAGAAAATATACTTTGAGTGATACTTTTGTATTTGAACGCCAATAGTATTTGAATGTCAATAGTCGCAGGCATGTGCTGTAAGAATAACTTATTTCTCCGCCCATAACGCTTGGCGAGATTTTGGCAACGAATTTGGCGGAATGTCGCCAACTTGGTGACTGTTTTTAATGTTGCCAAATTAACGAAAATCTCGCCAAATGGATAAAAATTACGCTACGTCAATGGAAATGACGACTAACTGAAAAAAATTCAATATCTTGGAAGATATAGAAGAATATAAGTATCTACTATAAGAATATCATTTTCTTAACTGTAAAAGTAGTAAATTCATTGCATTATATAAGGAAAGTCATGTGCTGCCTACATCAAAGTTTTTAAATATAATTTAGTAATCGACGATGTTCCTAAAAATATCAATGAAATAGAAATCAATAACTTCAAATCATAAAAAATCCATCATCCTTTTAGTATTCTTTTGCAATCTTTAGAAAATAAATAAAACTGTTAAATACCGCAAAAGCCAACCTGGGCATTACGTAGATTCCCTTATGTCATCCAGACACCTCTTTCCCGGACAACACTAGAAACATAATTTCCGGATTTGACTCTAGAGTCTTCCTTGCACCAGACGACTTAACCTGTCCGGAAAGAAACTGTATGGTGTTTGTCGGACTGAAACTTCATACAACTGCAGGGAATTCTTGCTTTCCGGGATACTATTGTCAGGAAAAAGTTTTGTAATTTTTTGTTGCGGGATGTCATAGATTTGTGTTAATAAATCCGATTTTTACCTCCTTTATAATACTCGGTAGATATAAACCGAAAGTTTTGTAATGGTGTTTTAAACCACGCAAGTTATTGTATTTTTGACTACAAATCAGATATTTTTGTAGTGATGTGTGTGTATCAGTGTGTGCCTGTTTATCTGGGATTGTGAGCAAGGTATCTCATTAACGAATTGGGAGATTTAAATAAAATTTGGCACGATTATTTTAATTGCTAATTATAGAAGACCTATTGATTTGCACCGAGATCGATTTGCATCGAGACATTATAAAAAAAATAACTTTATATGATACAAATTATTGAAAACATACCTGTAAAAATATACTTTCATGAATGTGGACTAATTCATTGGGCATTGAGAACAACATACCTGAAAAAAAAAATGCTTCATGAATACTTGGAAAACAAGGGTAGATTTAAAAATTATATGAAAAAGAAAAAGCAGATTGCACAATAAGAGGTATCTAATAATTTTTTGTGATACAAATACACAGATAAATAATATACATAATACATATATACATATATATATATATATATATATATATATATATATATATATATATATATATGTGTGTGTGTGTGTGTAATTTATTAGAAACGAAAAACAATCTATTTTAATGAGTGACAAAATGTGTGAGACTAATAATCGAACCTGAGACCTAATGATTACAAATCCAATGCCCTACATTTTTGTTACCCCGAAACTACACTGACTAACACGCCTTCATTCAGTCTTAAAATTAATACGCAACTCTATGTTGCAGAGCTGTTATTGGAGCTAATTCCCAATGAACATATTTAGTCCCATAGTTGAAAGAATTTTAGCAGATAAAAATGACATATATTGGTTAGAGATAGCTGTCATATAGAACGAGTCTTCTCCATTAAAATTAAATTTCAAGTTCAGTAATTTATTAATTTTAAATATACCTTCCTCGATAGCTCAGAAGCACTAATTATATTAAAAAAAAAGGTTTTAATAGATATAATGGTCTTAATGAAACACGTTGGTTATACTTACTGTATTTACTTAGTAAATAGTATCTCACATTTTATCATTAATTTGGGAAAAAAATATATCAAAATATATAAATGATATTTTTATAAGAAACTGAAACATTCATGTCACTCCATAGTTGGAATATTTTTCTTTAAATCGAATATTGTTTTCAGAATTGACGCCTTAGATTCAATTAATTGAAATTTTTAAATATAAATTATTAAAATTTTATTTGTGGAAGTTTAATAAAGAATAAATAAAAATATGTGATTATGTTTTGGTTGTGCTGTTTCATTTAGCTGTGTAAATTATCCAATTGAACAACAGAAAGCTAAGCGGTGTTGATAATTCGAACCATATTTGTCTTACTTTCATTTTTTCTTGAAAAGTTCATCTTTAGATCCGCGGACTAAATAATGCTATAAATAATTATAGTATAATATTATATGATACTGAAAAATATTCACTACTATTGTATTTTTATATATAGTTTATTATCATCTTAATAGTGGACGGACAAAGCGTCGACTGGCCACTTCGACATTCGAGTCACGGTTAAGAAGTGAGATTTTAAGGTAACAATTAACTTAAGTTTGCAAATTAAATGATGATCACTGAAGTCTCAAAAATAAGGTCTCGAAAAGTCACAAAACTGAGGTTCCAATAAGGTCTCGAAAAGTCACAAAACTGAGGTTCCAATAAGGTCTCGAAAAGTCACAAAACTTAGGTCCCAATAAGGTCTCGAAAAGTCACAAAACTGAGGTCTCAAAAGTTTCTGGCTTTCCTTGGATCATATGATTTATGGAAGTAATTTGCAATTCACGAAAGTTTCGATAAACATAATGGTATTCTGCATGAAACGCAAGAAGAATTAAGATATAGTCCAGATCTGACGTTAAACTTTTCACTGAAATTAGCTAGTATATCATTATCTGTGTATATAGGTGTTAAATATAGAAGAGAACTGTGTGAATTAACAATTTACTCGAATTCAGCTACAGTAAAAATCTTACTAATATTTCTTTTCCATTCTATTAATAGTTAGACCATAACTATAACCAATATGAGGAATATATGAAGAAAGAAATTAATTAAAACTTTTAAATTTTATTAAACATGTGTTTATTTATTTGTACTACACATTCATAAATTTAATCACTAGAAAGTTATTAATTAATTACTAAGTATTTTTCTAGAATTTTTAATTCCTGTGCTTTCCACATCAATAAATTTAAATGAAATCAAAATTTCTACAAATCGTCTATTTTAAATAATTATCAATATATTATTTTTTCCTTAAACTTTTGTTTTTACAGCAGTTATATTTAAATAGAGAAATAAATAACTTATTGCGTTTAAGGAGCTCGAAGGATAAAGCATCGATTGGCCGAACTGAAATATGTGTTTAAAATTCCGACTGGGACAGGGCTCTTTACAAGTTTAAATGACAGCTTTTACCAAGCTATATTCTAATGTTAAAATATACGGTCAATTAACTTTATACTATCAAAATCTATTCCTTTTAAAAGGAACGGAATTATTCAGATCGGACTTTAAAGTGTTCTCTTTATAGGAAGTTATCGTTCAATTTAAACTTCCTTATGGAAAACAAAATCACCAGTAAATGACTTGTCTGTAACTACATGCCAAGCAAAAAGGAGAAAACACAACAAAACTTTTACTTGGCAATGTTCCTAAACGATAAGTTTTTTCACCTCTACCTCAGAGAGGATTTTACAAACACAATTTCCGGACTTTGTAGTTTTCCTTGCGGCAGACGCGCTAAACGTCTTGTCAGGAAAAAAGGATATTCAGTAGTATCTCTATAAACGGTGATGTGGGATTTCTTCAATAGGTTATCTAATGTTTCCTTTAAAAGTTAGGTGTTAAAAGAGTATTTCTCTCCGTTCCTTTGAGGATATTTTAATTTGACAGCAGGTTTTTGCTTTTATATTAGTTCTTGATAGGTATTAGTAATATTTAGTTGGTAGAAGGGCACTTGTTTAAAATGTAATATTGTAGATCGGTATATCTGTTGCAGAATTTATTATTCCAACCTGTTGCTTGGGGTGTAAAATTATTTCCGTTGATCTCCATGGTCTGTCATGTAATATAAAAACATCCTTGATATTGCTTTATTAAAACGGAGAAGTAAGTTAATGTTTGTTATAAAACGTAACGTTTTCCGAACCTAGAAATATTTTAATAATAAATTTCGTAAAATGGCATATAAGTTCAAGTCATTTTTGGTAAATTCTTTCAGATCCATGAGTGATTAGTTTGAGTCTCGGATACGCATGGGGAGCCCTGAGTAACTATACATTTTCATAGTAATTTGGAATCTACTGTAAACTACTGTTTTTTGTTGAATAATTTTCATTGAACTATACCTTATTGTTAAGAGGTTTTTCGCTAATTGTTGTAATGTTTGGTTTATAAAAGTAATAGGTATGCTCTGCAGCTTTTCATTAAGCAATAATTCTTAACAGGCACATATTACAACTGGTCACCTGGTTATTGCTTCACCATAGGTGTATTTCTAAAACAAGTATATCTACGAGTTTCCACAGCAATCGCTCGACCGCCGCGTTGTGGGTTCGAGTCCCACGTAAGGCATGGATGTTTGTGTTGTGGGCTTAGTGTGTTCCGCCCCCTCTGGTGCCCCTGGGGCAACGTCTTAGGACGGCTAAATGGTTCACGTTCTGGCCGCTGACGAAAGACGAATGACGAAAGTCAAGTGCCTGGCCATTAAAAAAAATAAATAATATATATTTATATATATATATACGGAGAAGTATGAGGTCATAGTGGTAGATATCGGTTAGCAAAGTTATCAATGTCGAGAACAGGGGGTTAAAGCTATTTTAACTATTCTAATACCCGTCACCAATATTGACTAATCAATTAATTT